>PHNY01049630.1:2846-18970 GCA_003724115.2 Anethum foeniculum
TGATGTTAAAAAGGTGATGTCTATTGCACTGTTTCTTGTAGTGTGTATATAGTATACACTAGATGAATTTGTGTTATTGGAAGCTAATCAAGTCCAACCATTTGTACTACTAGATTCCACCATTAACGATGAATAAGAAAAGCTTCAATTACTTACGATACGAGTGTAAACAACACAGATCTAAATAACAATACTACCACTGAAACTTTCTACGAATTGTAATGAAAGACGAAGAATAACACTCTATCACAACAAATATTGAGAAAAACGGAAGAAATATATGAAATATATACACATGCTTGAAGACGATTAGGGAGCAGAGAACACCATTACTGCTCTGATACCATGATAAAAGTTGCATTGATACTGAACAACAATGAACAAAGTAAAGAAGATGAAGACAAAAGTAAAGCCTTTTTCATTTATTTTGTAACAAAATATAACTAACTCATGGAGAGCTTACAAAATAATTGTCATATTTTTAGATCTAGAACTTAAATGAAAATGAACTAATGTGAGCTTTATATAGCTGAATTTATAAGCTATTGTGGTGTGCTGATGTGGCCAGACTTGTAATTAACTAGACACATCAACCTCACACAGAATGCTGTTAATTGGCTGAGATCACTGCGCTGGAAAATCATTAGCTTTATAATTCAAGACTTTGGCTTAAGAATTCGAAGACTTGTTTTCTTATTATTGTATCAACAACTATTATCAGGTAACGGGATCTTCCTTGTTGGTTAACAAATTTACCAAGTCTTACAGACTTGTCAGTTTCAAATAATAGTTTCACCGACACAATCCCACATATTTCTAGCAGTTCACAACTTAAGAATATAAGACTAGCAAACAATCTTTTTCATGGGAATATATCTAAGGAAATTGCTAGCATCTCTAAACTAAAGGTATTGGAGGTGCAAGGTAATCAGTTTTATGGTTCCCCTTCTTGATCTACAATCTTCAACATGTCAACATTAAGAGCATATTGATATTTCTTACAATGGCTTATCCGGAAATCTTCCTTGAAATATTTGTCATGGTATTCCAAATACTGAAGAGCTTCATCTGTCTGTCAATGAATTTCCTAGCCAACTGCCATCAACTTTTCATAAATGTCCATATCTTTGTATTCCCTCATTATCTCGTAACAAATTAAGTGAATCCATACCTAGAGGAGCTTGATATTGGTGAGAACAACTTGACAGGTATGGATTTTATAAAATTTCACTATCTTTATAAGTCAACTAGCTAGTTAATTTATTATGTAGATTATAACCCACAAGAATTGGCAGACTTTGGAACTAGACACTGTTAGCCTTTCATTTCAACCAGATGCAGGGTTTCTTTCCTCAAACACTATTCAATATATCAAAACTAGGAATCATTAAATTATTAAATAATCATATTTCGGGCAACCTTTCTTCAGACTTTGGCCTCACACAGCCCAATCTAAGAAAAATTTATCTGGGAACAAACCTCCTTACGAGGTCTCTACCTCATATCACTCAAATGTCACTAAACTTGTATTTTTCGATGTTTCTGGAAATGAATTTATCAGTATTATCCTCAGGTCCTTTGGAAATCTTAGGCTAATTTAATACCTTGATCGATTATCGACACACTAATCGTGGTCAGAAACCTTTTTAATGTATCCCTTCCACCAACAATTGTAAATTCTCATCTGCTTCTGAACGATTGTTTTTAAGTGAAATGACGGCTATATCACTTGCGTTTCTCGGTGGCCATTAATTTATTTCTCTCCCATCTTTGGTTCTCCTATATCATACCCCTCCCCATCCCTCTCCGTTTTCTCTTTTCACCTAAACTCGCGCTTATGATTCAGTAGCAAAAAAATATGATTTAGGTGTAGAAAAATAGCGACTTGAATGTTAAATAATTATATATATATATATATATATATATATATATATTCCTAGTTCCCATTTTAATTTTAATTTGTATTTGATCATCTCCCTATATATATATATATAGATCATTACTGATTAAATAATAAAACTAGTGATTTAAACAACAAAAGTTGGTGATTTTTATGGATTATCACGGTGATTTCAATATATATTTGGTGATTTTATGTATTTTAAAATGTAAAATATTCGTAATTTTTGTAAAAGACTCTAGCGATTTGTTTAGAAAATTTAGTAGTCTGTAATTGCATAACATGATAAAGTAAATAGATACTAGTAAAAAAACTATGCTGAGATAAAATTGGATGTGTGTATATATGCATATGAAAGAGAAAGAATGAACCCGGAGTTAGCGAAGAAGTCTAGTAGTCGGTGAAAATCCAATATACGCATTAATGGGATGGAAAAATACAAAATACCAATCGGCATTATTATACGCATCTAAAAGATAATCGATTCGGACAAAAATAAAAAAAATTATATCGCTGATTAATTCAGTATTCATGGAAATATAATCAAACAATTTGTTGAAGTTGATATACATACATTTACCTGTTTCGTCATATTCAGTTTAAACTATGGACCATGAATTCAATCTCATAAAAACATTTATCATTAAATCAACGTTGAAAATTCTATAGATCTAATATCTCGTACCAAAATAAACCAAAAATATATCAAGTTTTCATAAGAAGAGGCTAAACAAGCCCAAATAAATTACTTTCATTAAGAAAATATTTAATTAAGGGAATAAAGCAATTTAAAAAGACTGAAATCCTTGCTAGGGGCAGGGAAAGAGGAAAAGTATTGAAAAATATTAGTAAAATAAAGGAATATAATATATTTGGGGTTGTCCACGATGAAAATCCATGGAAGGCTATGATATCTCAGCTCAGAAAGCTTTTAACTTTTCTTTAAAATTATTTTTCCTATCTAAACTTCAAATTTTTTACCAATAATTTTGATCGATGTAAAATATGATTAGGCAATATTAATAATTTGTGAATTTTATATATATATATATAAGATTTTTTTTTAGTTTAATCTAATATCAATCTAAGTGTTTGATTTAAAATTATCATAATATGCTATGCAAACGTCAAATTTTAAAATTTCATTTTATGAACTCAAATTCAATTATTTTATATGTTTTTCTGAAAAATAATGTATTAAATTTTATAATGTACTAATAAATACACTAGTTTTTATATTTTATATATTTTATAATTTTAGTATAAAGTAAAATTTTCTAAATCAATTTTTATATATACTAATAAATACACTAGTTTTTATAATAGAAAAATTATTCAAAAGTACTATATCCGTACTCTCAAAATATTCACTGTTTATTCCAAAATTTAAAATTTCATTTATTATATAGAATCGTATGATATTACACATCAGATTAATATATTACATAAAATTTATATTACCATACTTTACAGATTCTGTCCAATAGTAATAATACTCTGTACAATTTTATAATACTTATGATTTTTTTTTTTTTGAATTTCATTTAAAATTTCATATTATACACGTTATTTTTTTTGTACAACACATATGCCTTTTATAACATTCTCATTTTCTTAGCATAAACTTTAGTGATTTTTGTACATTTTAAATACTTATATTTTAGACTATTTACACATTTAAATAGCTCAAATTATAAATAGTTAGCCGACTACATATTTCTAATTTGAATTCTATATTTAAAATTTAATAAAATACAATTTTATGTTATGTATGATTTTGTAAACCAAATTCTATTTTTCACTTCATTAATTTTATCCGTGTACTTATAAAATTTAATGAATTTATAACTTTTTATCCTAAATGAGTTATATTAACATGGAATTTAAAATATTTTTGTTAATCATTCAAAATGTCTTTTATACTAAAGTGTAATCGGACGATCAAATACTTTTTAATTATATATTATGTAATTAAAATCTCAAAACTTGTTAACTTGATTTTATATTTATCTATGTTCTTTTTCCAACTATTCTTATCAAAATTATAATGTTTTTCAGTACAACAATATGATATTATCTAATTGATATATATTTAATATAAAATTACAATTTAACAAAAATTCAAAAAGATGATTGAATCTAACTGTATTATACTATATTATTAAATCTGAAATATTACAAAAGAATTTGGTCGTTAGTAAGAAGGTAGATACATCAAGTTGAATTTAAATTTATTTTCACGATTTACTTGAAGCAACTTTAGTGAACTCTTTGTTTTTAACTTCACTAATTGAAATAACCTGTTTATTGGACCTAATTTTCTAAATTTCATTTTAATGGTTGTAATATCATATTTATTTTAACCATCCTAAAATTACTTTTAAATGTCTAATTACATTAACAAAATTTTAATTGAATAAACATATAATTTTTTTGATTTAAACACCTTTTTAACTGGTATTTTATTAAAAAAATCTAATTTATTTAATATAATAATCATAAAAAATTAATTAAATTAAAACACATACATTTATTCAAATTTAAGAACACCTTTATAAAAGTAAAGATTAAAGAGCAGAAGACGACAAACTAAAGGTCAGAACATGAATCGCCTACTCAAGCCATTAGTCTTGGTTCGATTCTATATCAAACGTTGTCTTAAGTTAATTTTTGTGCTTCTATATGTATAGTATATATAGTTTGTGAATACAATATGTGATTAATAAATGATTAATATATACAAATAAAAGTGTGTAAATAAAAGTGTGTGCGAATAATAGATACCAGATAATGGTGAAAAAAAACTGAAGAACAAATAAAAATAGAATACGAATCCTCGAGTCCGGGAACTGTCTTCTCAAAGCTATTTCACCTCTCACCGTATGTGTTGGGTCGATAGCCTCCCACGATAAAACGAGGTAGCGGCGGCGTTGACCGAAACGACACCTTCAGTGAGCTTGAAAACGGGTAAGAGAACTATCACCAGGAGAGGTAGGGCTTTTGGTACAGAGAGATAGAGGAGGCTATGTGTTTTTTATGATGATAACCCTAAAGCCTTATATAAGCTCTAGGTAACTTGTGGCTACTTTACCTAATTAATTAAGTGCGTTAATTAAATGTCAGGACGGTTAATAAAATCAAATTCTGTAACTAAAATTGATTTTATTGTTTTGTCAAATCAATTATAATTATTCGTATTAAAAATGAATTAATTATTTAAGAGCATAAGCCAAGAGGAAGAAAGAATTAGCAAAACTAGTTTTTCAGGCCCAATTTCTGCTACATTCGTGTCCGCACGTCGCACACGCGGGCAAGCCCGAAGGCTTCGCAAGCCTCGGATTACCCCTCGAAACCAACAATTCACAGCCCCCCAACCGCGCCCGCGTAGGTGATGGTGCAACACATATCCAACACATGTGAACACTTAATATATGTTATGCTATATAAAGCTAAGGAAACTACTTTCCTATTTTAATGTGGGACTTAAGATTTGTCTTTCAAATTTCCACTTCTGAGAGACAACTTTTGGATCATCATATCTCATTCATCTATTAGTCATTTGAGTGATTCAGAGTGTCTTGGAAAGCTCTTTGACTTAACGTCCAACAATCCCCTACATTGATGAGATTGATATTTCAGTAGCACACACAAGACAGACAGACATACACGGAATTTGAATTGGTGATAATTTCCTTCGAACAAATATAGCATACGATAGGTCGAGAATGCTCCTTGAACATTCGCTTAAATAAGCATACCGACTTTACTGGTAGACAGTAGACGTGCTTGTCCTTGAACTGTTCGACCGTTTGTGTAGACAGTGATATACTTATTACTATACCTTTTGGACTCGTTAAGCTCTCATGAGTATGCCCATTTTTGCCGTGAAATATCGTCCTGATTCTGCAGGAGTTTCTGAACAATTGTGCCTCACAATTCTCCTTAGAAGCGTCCCCACTTTTCTCCCACATAGATGATCTTTATCTTATTGAGTAACCCACGTTTACTCAACTGAATTCCATGAGTTCACAACTCAATGTATTCACCAAAGATCATTAAAAGCTCAAGGCTTAACCTCGTACCTTACGGGTCGCACTGTTTCTTCATCATAGGAATAGGCCAGGGGTTACCTCCACCGTGATTTGATCATTATGATTTAGTTGTCCCATAGAACCAAGTTCTAGGGATCGCTAGTCAGCGATTGTTGGGTGTCCAACTAGATGCCGTTAAACAAAAGGCTTAAGGCCTATCCCTCTCGATGATTTCTCAATCACTTCCCTTGGTAACTTTTTGGTTAACGGATCCGCAATGTTATCTTTTGACGGTACATAGTCAATAGTGATAATTTCGGTTGAGATTAATTGTCTAATGGAACTATGTCATCGTCGTATATGACGGGACTTTCCATTATACATCATGCTTTGTGCTCTGCTAATAGCGGATTGACTATCATAGTGTATCACTATTGCAGTCACAGGATTTGGCCATCTTGGAATATCCTCTAGAAATTGGCATAGATATTCGGCCTCTTCGGCGCATTTATCTAAAGCCATAAACTCAGCTTCCATCGTGGAATTAATTATCACTGTTTACTTGGAGGATTTCCATGATATCGCCGCTCCAGCTAGTGTAAATACATAGCCGCTCGTAGACATTAGGGTCTTCTTGCTAGATATCCAGTTTGCGTCAGTATATCCTTAGGTACCTTAGTACCATAGTGCAGTGTAAATACTACTGGATACCTGCCATAGCGCAGTCCATAGTCTCGATTTTCCCTTAGGTACCTTAGTATCCTTATAATCGCTTTCCAGTGATCAGCTTCCGAATTACTTGTAAACCTACTCAACTTGATAATTCAGTATGCAATGTATGGTCTTGTATAATTCATTAGGTACATCAGACTTCCGATTATCCTCGAGTATTCCAATTGAGACACCGTTGCACCTTTGTTCTTGGATAGATGCAAGGTCATATCCCCAAATGTCTTAGCTTTCCCAAAGTCATCCTTAAGAAACATCTCAAGGATCTTGTCAATATAGTGAGGTTCACTTAGTGCAAGACCCTCTGATGTTCTAGAGATTTGAATTCCTAAAATTACATTCGTTAGTCCCATATCTTTCATGTCAAATTTTGCTTTTACCATGTCCTTTGTAGATTTGATCACTTTATCATCGTTTCCCGCAATAAGTAAATCATCTACATATAATTTCATCGTGACATAATCACTATCATTATCTTTGACATAGTTGCTCTCATTATCCTTGTAATAGGCACAACTATCACATTCATTGATTTTGAAGCCATTGGCCAGCACGACCTCATCAAATTTTTCATGCCATTTCATGGGCGCTTGCTTCAAGCCATACAATGACTTCACTAATCTACAGACTTTCGTTTCTTATCTTAGGACAACAAACCCTTCAGGTTGTTCCATATAGATTTCCTCATCTATATCCCTATTTAGGAAAGTTGTTTTCACATCCATTTGATGTATTGTTAGATTTCGCATTGCAGCGATAACAAACATCATTGTTATAGACGTTATTCTCGTTACTGGAGAATATGTGTTAAACTAATCAAAGCCTTTCTACTGCTTGTATCCTATAATTACAAGTTTGGCCTTATACTTATCGATAGTGCTATTAGTTTTTAACTTCTTCTTGGAAACCCACTTCCTCCCTAACGGTTTACAACTGGTTGGCAAGTCCACTAACTCCCAAGTATGATTCTGCATAATTGAATCAACTTCATTCTTGATGGCCTTTTTCCACATAGGCCCATCAGGGGAGGTTTTCAGGTCACCTTTTTCGAGCAGATAAGTCATAAAATCAGACCCATAGGATTTCTCTGTTCGTTGTCTTTTGATCCTTCTCACTAGCCCCACATTTTTGTTTTCACTTCACTCTCGTTATTGTCATCTATAGACTCATGAGTTCACTTAGACATCGTAGGGTGATCGTTTCCTGGATTACAGGAAACATAGTCTTAAAGAATGAGGCATTTCTTGATTCCATAATCGTATTTTTCTGAATCCCGGGAATCTTATAATCATGAACAAGAAACCTATCTGTAGTACTATGTGGAGGATATCCAATGAAGATACAATCTACAGTTTTCGGACCAATCTTTACCTTCTTAAATGTAGGAATCAGTACCTTTGCAATACTTTCAGGTATTAGTATCTTGGTTTCTTTTTCTTCCACATTTCATAAGGACTCAAATTCTTATTCTTGCGCATCGTAATATTTAAGATACTATTTACGCTTCAGATGGCTTCTCCCCACATCGATTGTGGAAGTTTAGAGCCTAACAAAATAGCATTTATCATCTCTTTAAGAATGCGATTCTTCCTCTTAACCACTCCATTTGACTGAAGAGAGTATGGTGCAATGACCTCATAGATTATACCATGTTTTGAACAGAATTCCCCAAAGGGTTCAACATATTCACCTCCACGATTGCTATGTATCGTTTTGATTTTCTCAGTTTGTTGTGTCTCAACTTCTTCCTTATAGATTTTAAATTTATCTATAGCTTCGTCTTTGTTTTTCAGCAAATGAACCTAGTAGTATTTTGTACAATTATCTATGAATGTAATAAAATACTTATTTCCTTCTCTTGTTACAGGGAATTTTAAATCACATATATCGCTATGTATTGGATCTAGCATTTTGGTGTTTCTTTTCACACGTTTAAATGATGATCTTGTTATTTGCCTCAACACAATTTTCACACTTATGTTTTGAATCAATAGTTAATTTCGGTATGTATTCTTTTACACTTAACCTTCGTAAAGTGTCATAATTTACAAGTCCTAATCTAGCATGCCATAAATTTAGAGACTCAAGCAAGTACGCAGAAGAATCATTTATTTCAATATCGTCCTTATCAAATGAAACATTGATCTTAAAAAGCCCATCGGTTACATAGCCCTTGCCTACAAACATACCACTCTTAGAAAAAATAACTTTACCTGACTATTACAATACGAAATCCATGCTTATTCAACAAGGAACCAGACACAAGGTTCTTGCGAATATCAGGCACATAAAGTACATTCTTCAAAATCAGATTCTTCCCAGAGGTCATCTTCAAAATCACCATGCCTTCCCCTTCAATGGTAGAAGTTAATGAATTCCCCATGTAAAGCTTCTCACCAACATCGGAAGCTTTGAGGCTAGAGAAAATTGCCTTGTCCGAACAAATGTGCCTAGTAGCACCAGTATCAATCCACCACTCGCGTGGATTAGAGCCCACCAAATTTACTTTAGAGACCGTAGCACCGAGGTCTATGTCACCTATCTCCTTGGATATATCATCCACCATGTTTGCTTCTTTCTTCTTGTTAGCCTTCCTTGGCTTCTTGCAATCAGAAGACCTATGACCCACTTTATCAAAGTTGTAGCACTTTTCTTGAAATTTCGACGGCTTCAAAATTCCTCCCTTGGGTCCCAACTTTGCCTCTTTTCCAGAATTTCAATGGCTTCGAAATTCCTCCCTTGAAATCTTTCCATCCAGGCGGAAGCTTTTCAATAACAGCAGCAACTTGGAAAGACTCACTTATGACCATTCCGCCAGCATGAATTATCATTTGTAGTTCTTGTACTTGACTGACCATAGTCTTGGAATCCACCATCTTATAATCAAGAAAGCAGGCAACTATCCACTTCTTAGCCCCAACGTCCTCGATTTTATACTTATGGTCTAGTGAATCCCATAAGGCCTTAGCTGTTTGCTTCGTGTTATACACGTTATATAACAAGTCAATCAAACAATTAAGCACATAATTCCGACAGATATAGTTGGCATGCTTCCAAGCATCAATAGCATACACAGCTTGCAAGTTGCTCTCAGCAGTGAGCAACAGTACCTCTTCTTTAATGTAACGATCCAGATGCAACGTGGTCAGATAAAACAGCATCTTTTGCTGTCAACATTTGAAGTTCGTTCCATTGAACTTCTCAGGTTTCTCAGCATGTGTAACAGGTACATTAGGAACCGAAGGAACAACAGGTGCAAGGGGTGCAGTATATATCACAGGTTTGACAGACGGAACATGCGTCTGTACTACTGATGTTTGCACAGCAGTAGGCACCATATGCACGAAGCTTGACAGAGTCTTTCCAAAGGGTACACTAAAATGTCCAGTGACAGTGTCTCCAATAGGCACATGTACCTAAGAAACATGTCCAACTGGCGGCTGACCCCCATCAGGTACTACGATCTGTACATTAGGGTTAGGCGCCTGTTGGTGACCCCCATCAGGCACAATGACCTATGCGTTGGGTCAGCCGTTGTCCACAGTTTGATTCTTTATTGATCCGTTAGTCAATAAAACAAGCAGATATAGATGTATCAGTCACAGCTAAATAAAGAAATAGCTTTAAGATTGTGAATACAATCTGCGATTATATATACAAATAAAAGTATGTGTGAATTACAGATACAAGATAATCGTGAATAAAACACAAGAAGAAATACAAATATAATACGAATCCTCGAGTCCATTCGGAACTGTCTCCTTAAAGCTATTTCGCCTCTCACCTTATGTGTCAAGTTGATAGCCTCCCAGGATAAAACGAGGTAGCGGCGGCGTCGACAGAAATGGCACCTTCAGCGAGCTTGAAAACGGTCAAGAGATCTATCACGGAGAGAGGTAGGGTTTTTGGTACTGAGATAGAGAGAGGAGGCTATGTGTTTTTGATGATGATAACCCTAAATCCTGTTACGTTATTATATAGGCTTTAGGTAACTCACTACTTTACCTAATTAATTAAGTGCATTAATTAATTATCGGTCGGTTAATAAAATCAAATTCGGTAACTGAAATTGATTTTATTATTTTGTCAAATCAATTATAATTATTCGTATTAAAAATAAATTAATTATTTAAGAGCCCAAGACCAGTGAAAGATGGAATTGGCAAAACTAGTGCGCCCGTGTAGGTGATGATGCAACACATAGCCAACACAAGTGAACACTTCATATGTTTTGTGCTATATAAAGCTAAGGAAACTACTTTCCTATTTCAATGTGGGACTTAAGATTTGTCTTACAAATTTCCACTTCTAAAAGACAACTTTTCGATCATCATATCTTATTCATCTCTTAGTTAATTTGAGTGATTCGAAGTGCCTCGGAAAACTCTCGCGGATGAGAACACATTCCAAGTGTCACTCTTTGCGCACACGCAATGTTCATCCACTCAAATTCTGGCTCAAATTGACTTAACGTCCAACAGTGTTTTAGGTTATTTTCGAAGGATCTGAAATTTCTAATATCAAAAAGAGTAGTTCCAGGTACCTCAAATTTATTCACAAAATTGTTTGCATAAGTTTCCCCTCTCTCTTTCAAATCTATCTCGTTTCAGAGATTATTGTTATTATTTTGTTATTTAAATCTATCTTCTCTTCTAATGCTTGCGATGGTCAAAGTAATCAATCTCCACCACTAAGACTAAAGGTAAGTTTCCCTCAAACTCTCCTCGTCGACGGTGGTGACGGATCGGTGGTTTGTGTAGATATTTTAGGAGGTAGAAATAGAGTTGACAAAGAGAGTTTAAGGGACTTTCGATGAGAGAGAGGAGTTTGATGAGAGAGAATAAAAGAATTGGCCGAATTTTTTTTTTTAAGATTGATTTCGGGGAAGGAGGGTGGTGACGGGGGTCGTCGGAATTTTGGCTGGCCGGTGACTGACGGCAACGGTGGCGGCGGTGGGAGAATGAGTGAGATGAAAGAGGTTAAAGATAGAGTACTAGTGTTCCTTTATGGGTGGCCAATTGATGACATATATTTTGACCCTTTTAGAGTCAATCATGTGCCATTTTGTTGGGGGCAATCAAGTGCCATTTCGTTAGCAACAATCATGTGCCATTTCGTTGGCAACAATCATGTGCCATTTTGTTGACTTGTTTGTTGAAGATAGAGTACTAGTGTACCTTTATTAGTGGCCAATTGATGACATATATTTTGACCTTTTTAGAGGCAATCATGTGCCATTTTGTTGGCGGCAATCATGTGCCATTTCGTTGGCAACAATCATGTGCCATTTTGTTGGCTTATTTGTGTATTTTATTTAGATTATTTATATATTATTTTATTTTTAGAATCTATCTAAAGATTTTTTTTGTTAGACCTTATTATATTCATTTTCTTTTAATAAATTATTATACATATATTCTTTTTTATAAAAAAATTCAAAATAAGTCTTCGACTCTTTTATTATCTACTTTGTGTTGATAGTGTTAAAGTAGTAATAAACATCCAATTTCAAATTTCGGTTAAATTTAGTGAATATATGTTTTTTGTGAATTTTTAAATGATTCGAATAATATAATCTATGTATCTAACCAAAGGAATTCCCTTTGGTTAGATTTTTTACAAAATGTTAAATTTACTATCGATTTTAAAATTATAGTTTCTAAGTGAAATGTTTAATTAGTTGACTTACATTTTCTAACCGATAATAGTTAGGTGACTGAATTATTCTTGCTATCTTATTCAGGTGCGGATCTTTGAACAGGTAGGTAACTGAATTGGGATTGAAAGTTGAAGTTTTGGATCAATCAAGTAGTCAGCTCGACCATACACCTCAGATAAGTGATTATGCTTTATTTTATTTTTCCGGGTGTTCTCTCTTCAGACCTTAACGCATTATTGTCTAAGCTTCTGTGGCAATCATGCATGACTTTTGGTTCGATGATAAACTTTATTGTATGAAGAAAATTCCTATTTACTTTATGTTGTATCTCGATACAATTTATGTTTGAGATTGTATCTTTGACAAAAAAAAGAAAGAACGCCTTTATAAAGAGTAAATATGAACATGGAATAAAATATTAACATATAAAGAAAATAATAAGTTAAATGTCAGGTAACATGTTTACATTTATTTAAGAAAACTTAAAAACGAGATTATTTATAAATCAACATTTCATTTTACTCAAAAAAAAATTTAAAAAAAGAAAGAAATACTATAAAAGGAAAATATGGAGGTTATTTGATAAATTTTTTAAAGTAAAATCAAAAATTTATTTGACTTAATGGTTATGAAATGAACTCTCCAACAAAGAGATCAAGGGTCCGAAACCCTATGCTAACACAAATTTGTTTTTTCCATAAACAAAAGAAAGTGGTATTGTTGTAATTTTTTAATATATAGGAGCAAAATTGTAATTTAACAGTCATTTTATTGGCATGTTTTTCCTGTTGTTCTCTTGTAATATATAAAAGTAGATGGATGTAAATAAATATAATTTATAATATAAAAGATATTAATATAATCTTAGCCAATTAATAATATTTTGTGTATATGTTAATCATTGTATAAAATTTTTTCTAACATGGTAAAATTTGAAAAAACAAATCAATAAAGGGCTAATGGGATTTTTCTAAAATCCAATGGTAAGAATATACTCTCCATCCCTTCTTTTACCGACAGATAGTCTTTACAATTACTAAAATATCAAACTTATTCAAGGTTAACCCATTAAAGGGCTAATCACATATTCATTAAGCATTGTGGCACCTATTACATTCAAGGAGGAGCATTGTGGCGCCATCTAAATGCTTGACACTTAGTTTTTGTGCAAGAACAACCCTTGTGGCGCCTCCTAGATATTGCAATGCGAAGGTGGCCCCTAGAGTGGTACATGGAAGAGATTAACTTAGTTTATGAGTAGCCTTGATACAAGTGGCGCCTACTAGCATATGGTGCATCACTTGGTACTTAATTTCTAGACATTTATTCATCAAGTGGCGCCTAGTATGCCATTGTGTAAATAAAGTGGCGCCAAGTACTATTAGTACAAGTTCTTTGACTTAGTTTATGTTGCTCCTGTTAACTTTTTAGCTGTTCCGCTTTCTCGTCTTCCCTCCGACTATTTGTGCAAACCATATAACTAATCTATTCTTCTAAGATACGAATCTTTACTTAACAATTCTTTAAGTGATAATACTTAGTTTCCCTTCACGGATCACTGACGCCTAGTACAATTGGTCGGGATCACAGATGACTAGTTCCACTCTCAGACCTTCGTATTAGGAACTCTACAAACCATATTTAAGTCTTCTACCATATACAATCAACTTCACTTCGAATCCTTGAGGTCTTCACACTAACCCTAATAACTACTTCAGATATATTCAACCTTATTACTCCGTTACTTGAATATATTAATGAACTTCATACGGACTTCTGTTGATGACTTCTTTACTGCAGCAACCAAGATCATTGTGTATATACCATGTCTTCATTCTGTACTGATTCTAGTGGATAGAGGATTATTTCCAAGTCCTCGTTATATGTTGAGTTATCCAAACATCATTGTTGAGTTAAATATTCAGCTTTAATCTTACTCAACAATCCCCCCCTATTTGACTGTTACACATGACGTTCAAATATACAATGGAGAAGCAATAGTTTGGAGGATAACTCAACTAACTCCAAAAATGGATCTTCAAGTAGTTGACGTACATTCTGCTCTAGACTTATAATTAGTAATGCTATAGTATACCTTCCACATCTCCTATAACCTTTCAGCTTCAGCAGAGAACTGATTCTTCTCTCCCTTAAGTTAAGTTGCAGATAGATACTTTTCTTCAGACTTCCTTATACCTCCCCTTCAGGTGAAAGTCCCCCTAAGTTGAACTTCCCTTCTGGATGAGACATAAAGTACTCTTCCAATATACTTCTTCAATCTTTAGACCTTTCCATACAATTCCAAGAAGTATTTTGAATTGTAACCCCTTCTCCCTCTTAGTGAAAGAAGTATTATTTTACCAATCCCTTCTCTCCCTAAATGAATGAAAGATTATTTTTGTGATCCCTTCTCCCCCTTAGTTGAGTATGCTTCAAAGTATCAGAACATAAATCCATTCCTTCCAAAAAGTGTAGAAGAACAAGGGTTATCAACTGAAGTGAGAATAAAGTATATAAAGAAACCAAATTTCCTCACAATGCCCGTGTGTGATTTCTTTTTAGTGATCTCACAATGTCTTTCACTCCACCCTACACTCAAGAGATTGTCACCCAGTCCTACAGAGCTCCAAACATCGAAGTGTACCTGCAAGAAAATCATTTTCATAGAAAAGTTGACTTCCACCTTCAAGGATGGAAACTCTCAATCAAGAGATTTAGAAATTTTCTTTTTGAGAGGGGAAATTAGGATCTTTTCGGTGGTAGAATTCCTGATATCCCTCAATTTCTATGACGAAGTATACCTCATAAACTCGTCATATAATAAATGAGTCATTATTCATAAGTTGCAATTCTGACTTAATAGTCAAAATCTTTTCCAGATTTGATTCTGGGAAGATAATCACTGATCAATGATATGTAATTAAGGATAAGAGATTTCTTCTTATGTCATTGAAGACATTTATCAGAGTTAGTGAACCAGGGGTCCAGAATCATAAACCCAATTTTTGTTAGTGACCTTAATATGGTATAACAATAATTATTTCGTCAAAATCTTCCTTGTGTGTGAATCTCACTTGTGCATAGGAAATATTTAGATTCAAGGGGAAGTGACTCTTATTCAGATGCCCTGGCGGACATGAGAATTTCTGTTAGGTCCCGTAAGAGGGGTATTTTAAGCTAGAAGGGGGGTTGAATAGCTTAATTACCAATTTAAAATTTATTACGGCATTTTTAAAATATTTATCCCTTTTTAAATATTTTTACCAAGTTGTTATGCAGTTTATGAGTGCGAAAATAAAGTGCAAGGAAAGAAAATACCACATGGTGATTTTATCCTGGTTCGCGATGGGGCAACCTCTAATAGATTCGCTCACCCCTACTCCAGTCCCCGAGCTCCTCTCCTGGACTCGGGATTTTCCCTTATAATAAACTCGCTCATTTAGTAGGCGGAGAAGCCTTTACAACCCTTACAAATATTTGTCTTGGTGCGTAACACAAGGGTCACCACCTCAAAATAGATGTATACACCTACACAACTTATCTTAGAAAATAACTCCCCGCTATTTCTTCAAAGTTGATGTAGAACCTTTGTGTAGACTTGACTTCCTTATCTTTTGTCTGTCTTGGATCTTAGTGGTTTGGTCTTGGATCTTTTCTCTTCTTCACGGTGCAAGGACTACTAATTCCCCGTTAGTACATCCAAGACTTGGGTCTTAGAACGAGAATCACCTCACGTCACTTCACCTCACTACAAAACTAACAAGACAATCTACGAAACAAATATGGATAGATAAAAGATAGTTTG
>PHNY01049664.1:7008-23266 GCA_003724115.2 Anethum foeniculum
AGAAAAGCATAACTTAAAACACTATACAAACACTACCCAGGAGTTGGCAAGTCCGCAATACTCACCTCGGTCATTTTTAACCCCCTTGCAAACACTACCCAGGAGTTGGTAAGTCCGCAATATAATCGGAAAAAACAGCATAAAAAATATCCACACTCTCCAAATAGCATTTGCTCTCTTAGATGTAACTAATTTAGCCGAGACACTCAATTAGCATCACACTTTACAAAATTAAAACCCTCGAAAGTCTCTTGGTTCCAAAAATTTAATGCACGCGACTAGTCCATCCGCATCAAAATACCCTGGCTAATCTTTGTTTAAAAAATTTATAGCACCTAAACAATCTGATTTCATACTCACCTCGGTCATTTTTAACCCCCTTCTAGATGTAAGCCTTCTTTAATCATAAGCAATTCAGTAATAAATGGCCTTAATTTTTGTTTGATGAACATAGAATTTGTTAAAACAATATGACCTCTCATCTCTTATGACAACAGCGATACCACATCTACCATCATCGATTTTAACAGATGCGTCTACCTTAATCTAGAAAGTTCCAACCGGTTGGAGGAGCCCATTTTTGAGATACTTCTTTAACTTTAATACCTTCAAAACTTTTACCTCCTTTATCATCATTAACAAAATTACATCACCAATTCAATATATTTGTCACAGGAGGTGTCCTCTCACCATGCAACACTTCATTTCTTATTTTCCATAACTACCAAGATAAAACAACAAAAGAATTAAAGCGCTCCGCATAAACTAATTTGCCAAGAAATATGTAATATAAAGAATTCAAATCTCTTTTATCATCTTCCAAAAGCCACTTTTCATCCACACCTCTTTAATTTTCCAGACAAAATCAGATAACAAGGAAGATATCTTCAACACGACCTTCGTTACACCTGAAACAAAACTTATTAATTGTAACCCGCTACTTGATAAAGCATGATTAGTAGGAAGTCATAAATGACACACCTTCCAAGTGAAATGATTTATTTTTGGGCGCAATTTTAACTTCCATATACTACTCCACTAATTTTCAAATAAGTTCATATTAGATGCCTATGAAATTTCTATATTTCTCATGGCTATTTTGTAGCCACTGCGGACATAATATTGACCATTTTTAGACAAATGCCAGAGTATCACGCCCCTCCCTTCAGAAGGAATAGATAAGATCATATTCACATCTTCCTCAAGAAATATTTTTCGGATAAAGTCTTCATCCCATGTGCCATCTTCTTTTTTTAAATCACCAACATAAAGATTTTGAGAAAAGATAAGACCTATCATAGAACTTGAACTCATGTGTTCCAGGTATTCAGGATCTTCTAAATTTCAAATTTTATCAACATCTCCAGTTTTCCACCTAAACCCCTTACAAATTATTTCTTTTCCTCACATGAAAATTATCCGAATAAACCCATCCCGGGTAGCTGAACTGGTTGTGTCCGGACTTTAGGGGCTTACCACCCAAGGTCTTATGTTCGACTCCAGGTGTATGCACGAATTTAAATAGGAGTCATGGTTGTGGAATGTTCTGCTAGTCCTCTTCAGAACTAGTCAAGGTATATGTAAGCTAGTTCGGATACCTCGTTATCAAAAAAAAGAAGCTTTTGACTCACATTTAAGAATATTCTTGTTTGGAAAGTAACAAGCTTTTAGAACTTTGCAGCAAAGAAAATAAAAAATAAGTATAGAATGGCAAATCCATATTAGTATTAGAAGAGAGATAGCTGATATCATCAAAACTGACATGTCACACACTCCTTAGATGCTTACATCATCTCCTATTATCTTTTTCTCTACTAATTTATTTGTATTCATACTATATTAATTACTCTACTAATTCTCTCTCATTCTCATTTGTCATCCAATTTTCTCTCATTCTCATTTCTCATATATTTCTTTTACATCTTTTTTTTTAAATTTTATTTCATTTTTCACAAATATTTATCAATTTATTTTTAACTTTTTTATTTAGTAACTTATTTCAAATATATATATCAAACAAATATCCACTAATTTAAAATTCTATATATCTATATTAATACAAATACAAAGAGAGAGACAACTGCTGACGTCTGACGCTAAACTTAACTTGTTTATATCATCTTCTGCTGACGTGTGATGCTAAACTTAAATTGTTTATATCATCTTCCACAATATTTTTTACTAATTAATTGTTTTTCTTTCTATTAATTAAACCCCACGAATTCTCTATTCTACTCATTTCTCATTTAATTTTTTTCTCATTCTCGTTTTCATATTTTTTTAATTTTATTTTTTCATTAATACTTATCAATACTTTGTCTATTTTAATATTTAGTAACTTATTATGATTAATATTTTTTAAATATATATTAGTTATTTTTTCATAATATTTTTTAATGTTATTTTATTTTTAATCAATGCTTATCAATTTTTTTTAGTTTTATATTTAATAGCGTATTATGATCAAAATTATTCAAATATATATTTAGACAAACAACGGCTAATTTAAAAACCTATTTATATAACAAAGTAGTCCACTTATATCATCAAATATTATGTGTCACGGTCTCCTTAATGCTCATTAATTTATAAGATATGAATAAATCAAGATTAATTCGTTCAAAAAAAATAAATTTAAGGTTAATGAGAATGATAGGGTAACTTAAAAGATAAAGTACAAACGAATTATTTACCCATACAGGATGTGGTTCTTATTTTCAACTACTAAATAGCTAATTCAAATATAAATACATAAAATAAGGTTCTAATTCTGATTACTCTTAAGTCTTAACTGTACTCAGTAATCATGAATAAAATTTTTCGTAACTCCCGAATTACATGTTTTCCTACTTCATTGTTTTTCTCACCTTAAAAATTTTAACTTTTTAAAATTCACTTCATATAATTGTTATTGAATTTAAATTTAAAATATAATAATTTTAAAAAATTATTAGGTACTAATCTAGTATTTAGTATTTATTATAATCCTTAACCACCATGACCCGTATCAAATCTGCAATCTCATCTCTCTTTTTAGCTTTCATCTGTTATCCTACACACATTTCTGATGTTTGCATATTTATTTATCTCCATTAAATCTAATTCTATTAAATCTGCCTCCATGAAAATCAAACTGTCATTTGCAAGATGAGAGCCTGTAGATCTATTTATCTCCGAAATTCAGCCCCTTTAGATTGCCTTGGCTATATGCTTTCGTAATT
Source organism: Anethum foeniculum (assembly GCA_003724115.2). Taxonomy (NCBI): domain Eukaryota; kingdom Viridiplantae; phylum Streptophyta; class Magnoliopsida; order Apiales; family Apiaceae; genus Anethum; species Anethum foeniculum. Next base: position 10,230 of record PHNY01049664.1, read on the forward strand.
AAGCTAGATTGCCTTGACTATATGCTTTCGTAATTAAGCTAGAAAATGCTTCACCACAAACATAAAAATACACAAAGAGATAAAGGGGCCGCTTGACCCTTGCCTTAACCCTCTCGCCGAACCACCTTACCATACACCCCTCTGATAAAAGTACCATACACCCCTCTGATAAAAGAAAAACTAACAGTCATAACACATCTCATAATCTTTTTCACCCAATTTGGACAATATAACCTAGCTTGATCATGACTTGCTCAAGAAAATGTCATTCAACCCTGTCATATGTTTTTGCCATATCAAGCTTTAAAGTCGAGAATGTGTATGGTTGAGATATCTTGTTCACCGTATTCAAGATTCATATGATCTTTCAGTCAACAAAAGAATTCCTACTACTTTGTATGAAGACAATGAAGCTTGTATCATTCAGACTCGTGAAGGCTACATTAAAGGAGATCGGACGAAACACATTGATCTAAAATTCTTCTTCACCCATGAACTCCAGCAAAGAAGAGAGATTGATGTTTGTCAGATTCGTTCATGTGAAAATCCAGCAGATTTGTTTACAAAATCACTTCCTACATCTTCGTTCGAGAAATTGGTGCATAAGATTGGAATGCGTAAATTTTGGGATCTATATTGATATTCATAGTCATGTTTAAATGAGGGGGAGATATAATTTACTCTTCATTTTATTTCACGTGCAACACATGTACTCTTTTTCCTTCACTAGGGTTTTTCCCACCGGGTTTTCCTAGTAAGGTTTTAACGATTATTCAAAAAAAAAAAGAGTAAGGTGTTAACGAGGCATGATGTTAGTGCATGTCATCCAAGGGGGAGTGTTATGTATATTAGTGGATGACACTAGAATATTCTAGACTCCAACCTTTGATCTTTCATCTCCATGTAAGTTAGACCCTTGACTTTACAAATTCATGAACCTGACTTTACAAGTTCATGTAACTCATGTAGGCCTATAAATAGACTTGAGCTTGTAAGACACATAAGAATATAGAATAAAATATATCGGTTCTCTCATGCTTTCTATCTAGTATAATATATTATATATATAATAATTAGGTACTAATCTAGTATTTACTATAATCCTTAACCACCTTGACCCCTATCAAATCTGCAATCTCATCTCTCTTCTTAGGTTTCATCTGTTATGCTACACACATTTCTGATGTTTGCATATTTATTTATCTCCATTAAATCTACTTCTATTAAATCTGCCTCCATGAAAATTAAACAATCATTTGCAAGATGAGAGACTATAGATTTATTTATCTCTGAAATTCAGTCCCTTTAGATTGCCTTGGCTATATGCTTTCGTAATTAAGCTAGAAAATGCTTCACCACAAAAATAAAAATACGCAAGGGATGAAGCCCTTCCTTAACCCTCTCTGCGGAATCACCTCTCTGATAAAAGAAAAACTAACAGTAATAACACGTCTCATAATCTTTTTCACCCAATTTGGAGAATATAACCTAGCTTGATCATGACTTGCTCAAGAAAATGTCATCCAACCCTATCATATGTCTTTGCCATATCAAGCTCTAAAGTCATTTTAGAGCCATTCTTAAATCTATTTTCTTTCGGTACAATGAAGGAATGAAGGCCTTCAAATCTGATTACTATATTATATAGTATTTAGTTTTAAGATACAACAAGGACCATAACTCAAATACCATCAAGCGTATATATATAGTATCTGTAGTTTAACCTGATCTCCGCAGATGATAATATATATATATATATCTTGGGTAACTACAGAAATACCAGAACTAAAAGTTTCATAGATACTTAAAAGGCTCCAGAGGAGAAAACGGCATTTTTCTAAAGTTATGTATAAAAACTTCGACAAAGTTAAGACTAAATAATTGCGGTAGTGAAATAATTGAATCGAAATCCCACCACCTAGAACAGAGTCTAAAAAAGATTAGAATCACCAACACAGCTGACATCTGAGGTGATGACTGTTCAACTTCATTCTATGGGTATGCCACCCGCTTGTAAAAGGAAAACTTGAAGGAGTCTGTCTACTTGCTTTCTCTAGTTGTAAAATTGAAGTATCGTTTAAAGGTATTGAGCTTGTATTCTGTCCCTGTTTTGTTCCCACCATAGCTTTGCATTCACCTCCCCGAACTTTTCTCGGCTGATATCAGTATAACAAGGTAGCATTAGCATTATTTCAGAACATAAAAACTGATATCGAGATTCACTGAATACCTCGTTCTTATATTCGTAAATAGGAAAATGGAATATAAAATTATTTGGTTGCGCATGACATAATTTTACTTTAAGTAGAATGTCAACTGGATGTAAATTTAGAGATTTTAAAGACTACGACTAACCTTTTTTAGTGTAGCTTTATTTCCTAACATGCTGTAATAAATAAATAATATAGATTGCATTACCTGAATCTCATCCGCCGAAGTTCTCTAGTGCCATCTGCTAATTGTCTGATAGTAATGTATACACCAGGTTCATCTTCCTCTATCCACTCTGATTCTACATCACTGGCATTGCTAATGGAAACTGACGCCTCATCTCGGGAGGAGGTTGTTGTCCGCGATGCTTCCATAGATGACGCCTCACCTTTTGGCCCAGCAGCGCCATAATAACTTGAACCAGCACTATATTGGTGGCTGCCTCCTTGTTCTGAGGGATCTCCAGGGTAATAACCTCTACTTCCTGTAGGTTTGTAATAATTTTTTGGGGTCCACTCTTTGTTCATCGATGGATTCATAGGGCTTTCTCTGGCTGATCCAAGCCTTGAATAAGAAGAATCTCTCTGCACATAAAAGTAATTCTCTTTAATAATGTAGAATGGTATATATATATATATATGGTAACTCTATAAATTTAACCTCCAAGTTCTCGCTGACGTCCTCAATTTAAGTTTTCAAATACCATCAAGTTCATGGATATTAGCTGAATAGACATCAAGAGCCACTTATAATATTGATTCCATTGAATGATCAGTTCTTATATATCACGGAGAGCTCACTGATGGTTTGATTAGTAAGACCAAGAAAAAGTATTCTATAAATCGAGAGAGCTTAAAAATTACAAAATGATGGTTTTTAGATAGAATATTAGTCATTATGTTTAATGAACGACTATGATAAGCTGCCTCAATGCAGGATTTTGCAACAAAAAAAATAAAATTGCCTCGCAGCAAAATGAGTAAATAAGGTGATTAAGTCATCATGGAAGGAAATTGACAAATTAGCAGGTAAATTACCCCATCCTCAGAGGCAGATGGAGTGCCAAAAGCTTGACGATTAAATCTTTGGACATTGTAGAGCTCCATAATCCGATCATAGTTCTCGCCCCACCACCTCTGAGCTTGCCATTTATTAAACATCTCCCGGCTTTAAACAAACATGCATTTAACACAATTAATACAAAGCTAGACAGAATCAATAAAATCAAAAAAAAGAATAATCATTTGACTTCCTAATAATCTATATGTCATACTTGCATACAACAATACGAGTTAAAAGGTATTTGGTAAAACTAATTCAAGGAGACCCACTAGGCAGACAACTTCCTCATTCACTCAATTAATGTATATATAAAGATGTGACTGATCAATAATAAACCACACTGTCAACAGAAATAAAATTTCATAATTATTTCCATTAACCACATCTTGCATGTTGCAGCTTTCAAGCTGGAAGCACATGCATCAAATTGTACAAGGGCCAAGTTTAATCCAAGGGAACACTGGCCAGGTTGGGTCTACAGAAAGTAAAGCAAGCACTATGTTCATATAATAAATGGTATGTACTAGGCCCTCCCACCCTCTCTTCCAATCTTTTTTACTAGATATCTTGAGAAACATATATTAAAAATTAAACCAATTCAACCACTTTTGATGTACAAAATCACTGTATCCTTTATATATTGCCAGGAAAAAGGTATATGTGGGTACTACATATTGTGTTTTGTTACATCTAAATATTAATACAGGTCATTTAAATTCCTCAATGGAAATGTTAGTTACGAGTACCTGAAGCGAATTCGTTTGAGATCATTCCCATTATTAGGAAGAGACACAAAAGTGATCTGAACACCAGGCTCCACTTGTGCCATCCACTCTTTTGGTTCATCCTCATTCTCCAAAAAGACTTCACCAGACTGAGCAGATTCTGAACCACCATGGCCCCTTGCTTCTCTAGCAAACCTCGATTCGAATCCATGGGAGTTGTTGTGGCCACTGCTGGTGAAATCCCAGGCTGGTGTAGAATTTGAACTTCCAGGTTGAATGTCAGGGTATGGTACCCCTTCTGAAATGGTATCAAAATCAGGGTATGGTCTTTGTCCTTTCCTGAAGCTCGGGGAGAAAGACTTGCTTTGCTTACTTGAACCTGATATTTTCAAAGCTATATCCTTGATCTGCAAATAATTGAAGGGAACTAGGAATTACACACAAGAATACAGCTATCAGACAATCAAGCCTTGAGCATGTGTAATTTAATGACTCAATTCCAAATCCTGCATGGTTAACGAGTACTAAACTGTATAGCATCTTTCGCTTAGAATATGTCTATATTGGTAAATGTGAAGCTTATTATAAATGAAATTGCTAAAGTGCAATCGGAAAATTTTCTACACTTGCAAATGCGACATCTAAACGTTGCAATACCTAAAATATGCAATTTAATCTTAAAGCATGATAAAATTCGATTGCTCGAGTCAGAAACTTATTAATGTTATTTAAAAATGTGTAAATTTTATGTTTACATACTCCAAGTCTCCCACAAATCATCTTACCTGAGATCGACTACTTAAACCCCAAAGCAGAATAAAATTCGATCCACTACCCAAAACCCCTAAAGCAGATAAGATATCAGATTGTATAAATTATGTATTGCCAGTTTGCATATGAATTATTCATAAATATGATGCATGTAGGTCCTGCAATCAGTTAACCAAGTTGGCTTTTAGTAGTTTCCAGCTCAAGCATATAAAATGTAACAAGAATGGAAGATATTGACACCAAAGACTACAAAAATGTGGGCAAAATATACAGGCCCCAAAAGGTTAAAATTATAATTAGAAACATCTGTAGGTGCTTTGTATTATAGTTAGATTTAGAAATAAAGACAATTATGTTTTACACACCCTAACCTCAATGTTAGACATGGCCATGGCCCATGGGACCATGCAATGAGCTAAAGACTACAACATAGTGGGTCGTGAAGAAATTGTTTTATACACTTGGTATCCTTATTTCCTGTTTTTTGTTAGCTAATTATAATCCCCATTATACAAAAAGAAATCATTCATTTAAATATATAAAATTACTGCCTGCTTCTATCTTCTCCTATTATATTGTTTATTTATGTTTTTAATACTCATACTTTATTAAGTGCATATTCTGCTGAAAATCTGGTTCCGGTTATCTAGTTTGAACAATATATTTGTGCTGTATTACTGCATATGTATAAAACTATAGCAACCAATGTCCAAGATTTATAAGAACTAAGAAGCATTGTGTACTAGCTAAACCAAAGTCATTTAGTAAAATGTATGCAGGCCTGTTAGTTGGAAAGACCTCAATTGAATTATTGTTTCAGAATCTAGCTTAATTAACAGTAAAAAAAAAAACATTTTTAGTATATCTTAAACTTACAGTTTGAACACAGTAACAGCCCCTAGGTAAATTTTTGAATAGTTCCGACCAAAATTCAATGGTGGGTCACATCAAGGACAGTCAGATATGTCTTCAAAATATATAGTCTTGTCTTTTCTAAATCTTCACTTTGGCATACCATCACTATTACTTGCATACGTTGAATCAACCAAAGCACCTTCAGAAGTACTCCAATAAGATTCAAAAGGGTACATAGATCTTAATTAAAATTCGTGAAAAAGATTTTGCTGCCTACTTAAAGAAAAGCCAAAATCAAAAGCCTTGCTGTAAATTTGCAGAAATTTATAAAGCATAATAAATAAAGTTTTTTTGCACATAGTCAGTTATACTAATTTAAACACAGAGACTCAAACCATCAATCTAACAAGAAAAGTAATATCCGCTAGGTTACATTTTATAAACACAAATAAAGTTTACACCACACATATAAGGTAGGAGTATATGTTAAACATACAAGGTTATGCTATGTTAACACAAGTTTGACCCGCACATATAAGATATATATTTAAAACCGGGACTCCAACCATCAATCTAACAAAAAAAGTAATATCTCCAAGGTTATATTTTGCTAAAACGAAAAAAATTTAACGCCTACCGCCTCACATATAAGGTATATGTCAATCAATGTCGGATCTAGAGAATGGATCTCAAGACAGGAGGTTTTCGAGTAAGAAAAAAGTTGATAATATACGATCAAATTAAATCACACCTAATATTTTCGGTATACATTATATACCAAATAAGAATTCAGATATTCTCCTAACACATGACAGGCACAAGTCAGGAATCATGACATTACAAACAAACATACACATAAGAAATTTGCACTCTGCAAAAGAATGTGTGCTACTTAAATCAAAGTTTATGTGACCACTTATAAGCATGAGGGAAGGAAACATTGGACCCGTTTATGTCTTTTATTAAAGGATGATAACTAATCCTAATAAACAAGAAAATCTCAATCACAATCATTAATCGTAAAGATTAAAATTGCATTCTTTCCAAAGAACTTTTGCTTTATCATAAATGAGGGCAGAAGAAAGCACAGCTATTGCAAAGACCAAAGAAATACTGTAAGTAGATGGACAAATAACAGCATGCACACCCCTAGTCTTTCTAGACACAAGTGTACATTTTGATGTATGCATCTATAAATCATATAGGGTGGAAGTGGGACCCACCCTAAACAATGCATGTCACAGTGGGGCTAGCTTTGTTTTTCTATCAACAAGGGAAATAAAAAAAGAAAAAGGAAAGAAAAGAAAAGGGAAAGGATGAATAAAAAAGCAAAATATAGAAAGAATATTGTAGTATGTAATGTACAGGCATAGGATTAGAACCTGCGAAGTCAGGCTTTTGACGGCTTCTTTTGTACTGGGAGTCCCCCTCACGCCTTCATCTCCTCCCTCGTCTACTTGTTTCGAACATGTTATACACGTCAGCATTTCTCACCCTCCTCTGTTTGTTTGTCAAACACACACATACAAGAATGTTACTATGAGTGTGTCTAATTCTCATATTTATACACAAGAAATAAGCAAAAAATAATAATATCAAGAATATATTATAATCTAAAAAGGTAGATTTTCTAATATCATAAGGGAATTCATTGTCCAAAATACCTGTCAAATATTAATTTTTGTATAAAGAATCAAAGGAATGAAAGAAAACAATGTGCATTGCATGAATATGCATTTGCTACCATATTTTTATAATTACTTTTACAGATATTACAATATTTAAGGTGCGGAAATATAAAAAATTAGCGAGATACACTATTTAAAAATGAATATCTCATTAAATAAGATACACATTTTGTACCGGGTATCTGAATTTTATTATTATATGCAAAAGAAAGATATCAAGGACGATTGATTATCTCTTCAAAATACACATTCTTGAAATATATAAATCATATACGCATTTTTCATCCGAGTAACCAAATTATTTAAACCTGGCCGGATTTAGGACTTGATCAATCTTGTGCACCATCACCAAAAAACCGGGTACATTTGAATCTAAAAAATGTAGGGGAATTGTTGCTTTAAATGGTATTGGAATTAGGGAGGAAAGGTAAGCTTTGGGATTACAAGAGGGGGATTGAATGGGATATGGGGAGTTAACTGAGAAAGCAAAAGAGAAAGGAAGATGTGGCACTTGCTTTTGTGTAAATTTTGGGACCCAAGTTTTGGAAGAATGAAAAAAAAAAAAAAAAAAAGAAAGAGGAAAATGCAGATTTCGAGGGAGCCGAAGTTTCTGACGCATCATTATTCTCCCTCTCCCTTTTTCTGTATCATCGACATTTCTTCACCTCCGCAATCGAGAAATAATACTCTCTCCGTTTCAAATTAACCGTCCCGCTACGACTTGTAGTAATAATGTTGAGTGAAATTGGTATGATGTGGGGTGGGGGCGTGTGAAGTGAAGAAAGGTGTTGATGAGGATGAGGTATGCGAAGAGGTGACAAAAAAACACATTCATTTAACATTATGTGCGTATATCTGTAAATGTGTATGTGTGAAAACTAACTCACCTAACCAAACAGCGACAACTTTCCTTTCTTCACTCCTGCTTAACTAGTGTCCAAACTACATCACTTTACATTCATGCTATTTACACAACAAGTACATTCATCTATGCGATACACAACATAACTAATCCAACTAAAATTCAAAAATGCATTTCCAGATCAGAAAAGTAAAATTAATAAACAAATTGAATTTAAATATTTCAAAGAAATGAATTAAAAGACAGAACAGAGTACGAGAATGAATGAAATATGTTAAGGTACCTTAGGCTTAGTTTGACAACTGATTCTCCGAATAGCAACTGAGAATCAAGAATTTTGGGGAGACAACATAAAAAGCATTCAAATCAAAGAGTGTACAACCAGAATATATTCTTGGACATTTGAAATAATAATTCTGTATTATTATGACAGTCGAAATCTTGGGAGAAAAGAGCAGCCGCCGGCGAGAAATCCGGTGAGAAAAAAAATAAAAAGTTGTTGGATTAAGAGGTGCAGAGTTTAAGTGATCATCATAAATATGTAGGAATAGAATAAGCAGCTGAAATGGTGGTGTATGTAAGTATATATAAAAAAGCAAAGGGGGGAAGGGAGGAGAGGGATATATAGAGACAAGAAAAGAGAACAAAGGGCTGTAATTCTATTTATAGCAAAGAGAAGAGGATATCATTCCGTCAAGTTGTGTCGTCGTTATATAACGGCATACGTGCTGCTTCCTTTTATACCTCTTTTTCTTTATTTTGGAGTATTCCTACTGATGTAACGAGGGCATACAATTTGGTACATGGCAGTGGGCGGCAACGAGTTTGAAGTTGGGCGTAATTTAAATAAAGATTAATTGAGTTGAGTTAATTCGGCTCGTTTTAGTAATCGAGTTTAAATTTCTATCCAAATTTAATTTGTTTAATTTTATGAGTCGAGCCCATTTATTTAGCTAAACGAGCAAATTTTGACGACTGTATGAGTCGGTTTATTTAATTTTACTCTTAATCGAGTCTAAACCTCTAACCAAACTCGGCTCGTTTAATTTCACGAGTCGAATTGAGCTAGCTCGTTTAATTAAACGAGCCGAAATCTCTGCTCGAGCTCAGTTCATTTAATCGAATAAACCGAGTCGAGCCCAATTAAACGAGTTCGAGTCGAGCCGGTTCGCCAACCGCCTACCTCGAATTACAGCTCCAGATAACATAATTCAAAGGCACTAATAACTCGTGCCATTTTAATTATTTTTAATTTTTTTATACGTAAATTGTTAAATATCATATTTAGACGTAATATCAAGTAAATTTATGATTTAAACTTTAATATAATATATAAAAATTAAAATTTTATGTTAAAAATAATTATTATTTTTAATATCTTAATATTCATATTAAAAAGTCAAATAAATTAAAGGTAGTACAAAGAATATAAATATGAACTTAAATTTTGGTACACGAAGTGCGAATACTAATAAACGAAAGTAAACAGCACCAGTATTAGAATAAATATAATTCAATTCAATTTTTTTTGTGAATAACTTTTTTTTTTCTTTTTGACAAAGTGAATAACTAGATTATATATTTACAAATTAGTATGCGTTTTAGTAAATTTTGAGATAGAGTAAAAGTGAAACCGAACATCGAATGGTAAAAAATAAGTTTTTAATAATTGAACTACCTTATTGCTATCACAATCATTTAACTTATATACCCTAGTCTGTTGAAAATAAAAAATAATACTTCCTTCGTTTTAATAGCTTTTTAATATTTTAAACAGAGTAATGTGCACATATTTTAAAATATTTATTCAATATGATCTTATAAAATATTGTAATAATATTTTTCTTTTAAATAAAAATGCTATGTCGATCTTTGGGCACGTTTTTCCTTCTTAATCTTATCGCTAAACAAGAGATAAATGATATCGAGGCAATCATGTTATTTTATCCTTTTCATGTTATTTTTGGACTACGTTCCCAGCAGCATTAGTAAATTTTGTCTTGACTTATGATTACTTTCTTTTCATATTGTTCCTTTGTTGCATTTTTTTGATATTAATATTAGATTGCACGTAAAATGAACAATTAAGATTAGTAATTGAAAAAAGGGTAAAAATATAAAATCAGTTTAACAAAATAAAAAAAGCACACATTTAAAATTATAAAAATATATATTAGAGACTAATAATATATCGAGCTAATAAATTTTTGAAAAAAAAAAAGATGCAAACAATTAATTAAAATAATAAAAATATAAATTACCAACTAATAATATGTTCAGATAATCAATAACACTCCGAACAACTTATACAAACAACACCAGCTAATGACATAATAATGTAATTTATTATTTCAACATCGAAAGAGCACTAACACGACAGTGATCTTCATAAAATGAGTGCTATTTTTCCAAACTATATACTCGTATTTATAAAGTAAAATTAAGTATAAACATTGGCCACCCAAATACTACTAATATGGACCGGACCAGTAAAGGTGACAGTAGAGACGTTATGGCGAATGAACGAATATGGTCTAATCACTGGGGGACATCATGGCCCAACTTGTCTAGCATTACGCTAGCCATCATTCCACGTGGCTAGTTATGAGTGGAGAAATGACAGATGACCTGGATCACAAGAAATTTATATTTTGAATCAAAAGATTTTTTAAATCCAAACAATCAAATCATGATTATGTTCATAATTAGTACTGCTAATGCTCTTAACATTAGAACTAGGCTTGGGGAATATAAATTTGAGTGATTGATTTGAATACACATTAGGGTTCTTTATGTACCAAGATTCTTCTTCAATCTCATTCGTCAGAGATTCTTGCTCGTTTCTTGATATTCTAATTGAATAATATTTTATGAAATGACTTCTTATAAATCGCCTTAATAAGTACTACCAATATTTACTAATTTATATTCTGTTTTTCTTGCGTTCGCCAAGGACATATTAGAAGTTTAATCATTAAATTTTGATTGAACTTTTAATCATCAATATCCAAACTTAAACTTATGAGAGTCTGTATTTATTATGTGTTATTGGGCACATATTAAAAAGATCCATTTTTTTAGATTGATGTGTTTACGTGTCTACCGTTATTATGATGTTCTAAGTTCAAATTTAGTGCACTCGACAAAAAAATATATTCAACAATGTCTGAATACTGCCTTATATCACTAGGATAACATCTTTAAATCCTATTTTTAAGTCACCTCTCTCATTTTCCTAACTTATATTTTATAATAAAATATTAAAAGCACTTTATTTATCTATCTACTATACGTATTTGTATTTCAATGATGAAAAGAACCTTTAATAATAAAATATTAAATATGCAGTGAGGATAAGGCACATTGTGAATGATGAAGTTAGTTAATAATGTTCTAAGAGCATCTCCAACATACTCCTAACCCCTTGTTTATAAATAATATAGAAAATTAACTCTTAGGAAGATAATATAGGTTCATCTCCAACAATAATCTTTTAATTCACTCCTTATCTCTTATTTTATAATTAAAAGTACATTGAAGTTACAAAAGAACAAAACAAGAGAAGAGTGAAAGAAAGTGGAGTGATTAGTTAATTATAAAATAGTATAACTTAAGAGTGAGTTATGACTCTTATAAATAAAGAAGGAAGGGAGCTCTGAAGAGCCACTAAGAACTTATTGGAGTTGCATTTTCACTCTTGTTCTTTATATTTTGAGTTTAAGTGCTCAAATAAAGAGTCTGTTGGGTTAAAGATGCTGTAAGTTACTAGGACATAATTTTTTATATTATATTTAAAACTTGAACCAGGACATTTGTTGAATTTGCTGTAACATACAAAAATGTCCACTAGATGGTGTAATCCAGTCGTAACTAATCGAATCAAGTGCTTCGATTTGGACTCTGATAAAAAGTTCAGAATGATTTTAAATTTGCACACTAATTAAATTATATAATTTGAAATAAAGTCATTTTTATTTTTTTCAAAAATCTCAAATTCATTTTAACGTTGACTATATTTATATCGATTGTGACGGACATAAATTAAGAATTAGTAAGATGGATTGTGAAGATATAAATTTTCGAATGAAAATCTCTCGTGTTTCTTCTTCCCATTTCTCTCTTACCTTTTCCTCTCTTTTTCCTTCACATTATCTCATTCTCTTATATTTCTAACATCCTCAATCCTGTTAAGTAACCAGCACATTCAAACCTTAAAATTTGAAAGAAGATTTGTAACCGTTTTCTATAATTGTCAACACTTTTTCTCGATCTTAAAATTTGTCAAATAAACAACATAAATCACCAAACAATCAACATATAAATATATATAAATACTTAGGATAGGAAACTCGAACCCGAAACCACTTTCTAAATCAAACCTTGATACCATGTTTATTACCTAGCACAACAGAAATCTTGAAGAGTTAGAGAAATGTCTTAACAGGAATATAATTCCGAAAATCAAACATCCTAACAAATTAATTGTTGGGTTTTGAGGCATAAAACACAGTGGAAACAGTAATTTAAAACGTTAAAAATCAGAAAACCCGAAACCCTAACGCATGATCCATGTGAAAAACGAGATTTAATTCGTAGATCGGATGTGTTTACCTTTTGAAGATTTACGAATTGGTTGACAGATGGAAGTCCTAACTTTATCAATCACCACGTATCCCGCTTTGAGCGATCTACGCCGTAGAGGTATGTTATTCTACAATGAACTAACAATGAGATTTACAGAAGGGGGGGGGTTGAATGTAAATCTCAAAACCTTTTTTTTTTGTTTTGAGCAATTTCTAACAGCTAAGTGTGTTTGAACAGATGTGTAGAAACAAAGATAAATGTATATATTCAATAGCACAA
>PHNY01049752.1:265-10840 GCA_003724115.2 Anethum foeniculum
TTATTTTCAGTACTTTCCCCTTATTTCCTCTTTAAGTGCTTTCCTGATTCTGCAGTTCAAGTGGAAAAGATTCTTTTAAATTGGTTGCTCCCGTGTTTGATTCTAATTTTCAACACGAAAGACAGAGGTAAGATTGCTTAGTTCTTGATTGATTTCTTAGTATAATTTCATTGATTACAACAGATAAGATTGCTTAGTTCTTGATTGAATACGTTTTTAAGGATTAGACCATATAAGAGTGCTCAGTTCCTGTTTAAAAAGTTTGATGTTTGATTCTTACTTAATTTTTTATTTATTATATTAAATTTTGGCTGCTCTGATCTACTGTCTACCTTTATAGTATCTACAACTGAAAAGATTGCTTATGATTTGATAAAGTGTGCAATTTATCACCATGGTCTATGCTGATAATTGGCCTAATCTTTCTAAGAATCTTCTCATATATGTTGCACATAGGTTAACTTTTTAATAGGAGTTTATTTAATTAACTGATGTTTGCAAGTCATGGAAATCAGCCACTGAATCGCACAAACCACGGTGGCTGCCTACAAGGTGTCCGCTGCTTCTTCTTGCTGAAGACGTCACACCAGGTGCTATACTTTCTTATGCTGAAATCCACACAAGTTCTCCACTTTCCAGTAGCCTCCAATTGCCAACCATTCCGGGTAAAAAGATTCATTTATCAACCCTACATCCAGTAGCCTGTCCACCTCTTCTTTCAAAGCAACAGCCCTTTCCCTGCTCATAGGACGGCCCTTTTGTCGAATACCCTTCCGATTAGGATATATGTTAGGTGGTGGCACATAATATTAGGGTCGATTCCTACCATGTCAGCATGACTCCATGCAAAAACATCTAGATTAGCTTTAAGAAATCTTGAAAGCTCTTCTCTCAAATTCGGGCTCAATTGTGACCCAATTTTTAGAACTCTACTTGCATCTCTGGCATCCACCAGAATTGAAATTGTATCCTCTGCCGCACCTGTTTTCTTTATGGGCAATTATGGGGTCTAGATCAAAATCAAAATTTCTAGGATCTTCAATAACCATCCTACCCCCCGAGGGTGCGTCCTCTTTTTCATGCATTGCAACGTCCTTATTCTTTCCATTTTCTGAGGGCACGCCCTCAAAAAAGGGAACGTCTAACTTCACATGACTAGGCTTCTGGAAGGGCGCGTCCGCGGATCGAGGAGCAGCTTCCTCTACGAGGTTTTGTGGAAGACTTTCAAGCGTTGCTCTTCTTCCTTCCAATTTCTCTCCACCCACATGAACTGATATAATGTCATCCTCTAGATTTTCTTTAATAGAAGATTTCATTCCTGGCGATGCTTTTATCAACAAAGGGCGCGCTCTCTGTGGTGTGGCAATATGGAAAAAATCATCATTCCAATTCTCTGACTCCTGGACAAAATAATGAACATGAATCTCTCCCCTCGAGTCTTGTAAGATTCTCTCCCTATCTTCCTTAGGACTTGGTGGTATTCCACGCCCTTTCTTTCTAAATCCTTTGATGGCCCGATGATAGCATTCCCTGGAGTCAACCTGTGAACCTCTGACACATCCCACCCCGTTTGGAGTTGGAAACTTCAACGTCAAATGATAGATAGAGGTGATAACTCTCATATTCTTTAGAAACGGCCGTCCCACCAAAGCATTATGCGCCGACTCTTGATCTAACACCATAAAATCCATCATCTGTGTGGCAGAAAGAGCACCTTCCCCCAATGTCACTGGTAATCTTATTACTCCCATTATTTTAACGGCTTCCCCAGCAAAATCATAAATCCAGGCATCCTCTATCATCATATCCCTGTCCGGAAGTCCCAGCTTCTTATAAGTGCTGTAGTAAAGGATATTCGTTGAGCTGCCATTGTCCACAAAGACCTGATGAACATTCTTCGAACCAATCTGCATAGCTATCACCAAAGCATCATTGTAAGGGTGGTGAACCCATCTCGCCTCGTCTTCCCTAAAAGTTATGTCTGCAGTTTCTCATTACCATATAACAACCATATAGACAAGTCTATGTAATATCTCTCAACTCTTGAGTGACTGTTTTATTGAAGACAGCAAAAAGATGCAGTGATCAAATGGCAATATACTAATAAAGACCCAAGCCCGTCTTGAACTTATGCTCTGTTTGAGAGTGCTCTTAAAAATTTAAAAATGACTGTGCGGTTAGAAAAAGTGCCGGTGGAAAAAGTGCTGTTTTAAAAATTAGATGACCGTTTGATAATATTTTTGATATGTTTATGTTTTGATGTAAAAAATTAAATAAATTAATGCTTTTGGTGAGGTTTGATGGTAAAATCAGCATTTGCTTCCCGCAAAAGCTGAAAAGTAGCTTTTTCCAAAAGCATGGGGGACTTACTTTCTCTAACAGTAGAATTTAGGCCAAAAACACTTTTCAGGAAAGCATCTCTTAAATTTTACCAAATAATATTTTAGCTGCTTTTCAGCAAAAAACTGATGTTACTGTCTGCAATAGTAATGCCAAACACAGCCTTAACGGGAGCCTTGATTGAGTTTTAGCATGTTTCCATGCTCTCATGTTTTGCGTCGTGTATGCTATTGTCAGTTTTATTGAGGAATTGAAATTATATGTTTAAAAAAGTAATTCCATCCTAAAAGAAGAGGGGTAATTTCAAAATGTATTTTTCCCTTTTTCTCAATAAAAATTTAACTATTATACTTAACAAATGGAATAAAAAAAAGTTTATCTTTTAATATCTAAAAAAGTTAAAAGTAAGAAATTACACTTCTTTTAGAGGAGGGGGTTGTACTTGTACATAAATTGGGCCTTAAAAATAAATACCATAGCGTGTGACAAGCCCAACAGGCCGAGTGATGCTTGTGTTCCTCTCTAAGAAAACAACCAACTATCTTTTTTGGTCAAAATGTAAACAACTCTATTTACATATTAAAATAATACATTCATATAACACAAAATTCATAAGTTCATATTATAGTTGTAAATTTGTCATACGCAATTAGCTTTTTTTTTTTTCTAAAGTATAAAATACTTCGATCCGTAAAAAAAAAGGAAATTAGTGACTCGAAAGATTCTACGATAGTAATTATAATATATTTTTTTTTTGTTAAAGATAGAGAGGTACACATGTTATTAGTGAGCATTATGGTCAAAATATAGAAAAACACTTGAGCAATAATATTTTTTTCCATTTATTATTTTCATGTTGCCTAGAAAGAGTTGGTGTCTTACGGGTATTTCTTATTGTATTTCTTATTTGACATTAAAATTTTATCTACAAAATTTTTGCGATTATCTTTACATGTAAGATGATTAGAGTATGATCTTTCTTGTTTAAAATAAACTTTTTGTTAAGATTATTGTATTCTGATATAATTCATTTACGTATAACGTATTTGCTGTTAAGAAAAAAATATAAAATATCACAATAAATAGATATAAAACAATAGTTACTGAAAAATATTATTTCCTGTTCGAAGGTATATGCAATCTTTTTTGAAAATATTAAAACAAAATTGAACTCCAATGAATATCCCGCAGTATTACTCAAGTGACCAAATATATATGTAAAGTAACTTTCATGATCATGTTTTTGAAGAGAATACCGCATGGTATTACTGAAAGGGCCAAAATAGAGTATTCATCTCATTCAAATCAAAGCATGAAACACAGCATAACAAAAGCCTTACCCTGTGCTTCATCTCATTCAATAAAGTCACAACACAATGAGCTCATATAAAGGAATATGGCTATTCGCCATCTTCTACTTTGAAGTATAGCCAGGCAAGAGAACATTGTTCTAATTTTAATTGAGCATCCTTTGTTTTGTGTGAAGAAAACTTTAGGTACGAACACCAACATATATTTGTAGCAGTGATGTGCATATGGTTGATAATTCGCAGAAACACATAATTCATGCAATGAGGTTCTCAACAAAAGATATATTTCCAGTAGCGCCTAGAAGGTGCCCTAGAGCAATTGCCTAGAAGGTGCCCTAGAGCAATTGCTTCTCCACTGACGTTGACTTACAGGTGAACGAATGGCTTCACCTGCATATGCTATATATTATAGGTTTCTACTCTCCAGTCTTACGGTCCGCTCTCCAATTGAATTTACCATTAGTGAATTAGTGAACTTAGATTTTTGTAGAGTCTAAGAAGAGAAGTAGAATAATAGATCATGACTTTATGGTGCTACTAAAACTAAGATATTGAAACTCCTTTTATCACTAACAAAGATGACATAGGTAAAAGTTCATTAAATAAATCAAGGAACTTGATAAATAAGTTTGAAATTTCATATATTCAGCTCCACCAGTGCATTGCATGATTAGTACATTCTGCATATAGTGTTATATATTGGAGCTTAACTGGAAACGTATGGAGCTTGTATAGTTGTATATTGAACCCATAAAACATATGTATGTAAACAAAAAAATCACAGCATGAAACACTTGACTTGCAGAGTGGTACGTAACTCTTAAATTGTCACCAGAGTGTAGGAGGACCAGGTAAACGGAAACCTAACTTGAAAGATAAGGACTGGAGTCAGATTAGTTCAGTTGCAGTATTTGCCAATGCCTTAGGTACAAATCATACATATTAAAGAGATTATAGATTGCCAGGCCAGCAAATGTACCTCAACATTTGTACTACAAAACAAAAAAAGCAATAACAGTAGAACACGTAAATTTTTTCTCTAAAAGTTTCATTAAATCTAAATCCAACTCCCTCAAACATCATAGCCAATGGTCTTACAAACAGCAGCAAATCTAACAAACTTCTCCTAAGAACTACCCTGATGCGCAACATCTATAACAAGATCCTTAGGAAGACTAGTCCAGTTATCAGCATACCAATGGTTGTAAAGATGTAAATGTAGATATATGTGAAGGGAGAATGAAAGCAGGATTGTGAGTCAATGGTCACGTCAATTTCCGATGCTCTTATATTATTTGGTTCTTCGTTTGGAGTAGAAAAAATTTGGAATGAAGGCGAGACAAGTTCATGATACTACCTTCATATTTACCGAAACAAATTCATCCTTGTACTGTCCATAGCATTTGCATTAGCAGAACAGTAATGAGGTAAAACCTACAGAAAAAGAAAGAAATGGAGTAAAACTTAGCACAAAATCTGTAAGATTAAGGTGTAACTCTGTAACTTCGCACATTATAGCTAATGGTTATGAAGATGCAAACTTACAAAGAGCAGCAAATATAACAAACTCCACCTAAGAACTAAACCTATGCGCAACATCTATAACAAGATCATTAGGAAGATTACTCAAGTTATCAGAATTTCAATTGCTATAAAGATGCAAACTTTATCAAATTATCTGCAATCTTTTTAATGAATGCTGAATACTAACAACTAAAGACGAGAGCTGCCTAATCTCGAACTCTGGCTGATCGTGTAATAATGGTGGAGTCTATTCCAACTGAATTTTCAGATATTTTGATGAGCTATTGCTTGTTTTAATGAAGTTAATTTGCATTCTAAAAAACAAAAGACAAGAGCTGCGCAATCATAAAAGCAATCTTTTCTGTTCAAAACATTAGAGTTGAACAAGGGAGAAATCACTTTATCAGAAATCTTTGCAATCGTTACCTTTCTCTTAATCTTCCGATCACTTGATGTCTCCAACTCTTCACCGAACTCCCAAAGTGCTAAGCTTAAATATGTCCTGTAATGACAATGAGCTAGTCTTAAAGTCCAAATACAACACGGTCACATGCAAAGCACCCATCATGAAGTCCAAATTCAACCTTCAAATAAGTATAATATTTATAGATTTAAAAAGGTTGAGGCCTCAAGAATAACTTCAATTTTTATTTTTTACTAGACCAAGTATTTGTGTCAAATATTTTTAAGAATTTAATTGCAATAAATGAAGTAATACTTTTTATACTACAATATTTAATAAAATATTTCTTGAAGGTACTTGATTTTTGTTACATCATGTGCATAATTGAAATATTAGGCTAATATTTTGACATAAGTATAATATCCTGATGTAAATTAAAATTGTACTACCAAAAAGGTAGATTTTATAATGTTGAGTAAATAAAAATTGAGAAAAGAAGAAGTTGTATATCATAGTTTTGGGACCAATTTATTTATGAGGATTAATTGAGAAGAATATTAAAATTTGATTACTATTAATAAAAAAGTTTGAAAAGGAGAAATTAAGGTTTTTCTAAAAAAATATATAGAATAAAATAAATAAAAAATCACCAAAATGACCTCGTACAAGTTGTCATGTAAGTCCAAAGCTTGCACCTCCCTTCCCTTAACACGGGGTATATTTTGAGCAAAATAATTTGCTTTCAAAATTACCTATATACCCCTTAATTTCGTTGAATTACAGTTCCAGCCACAATACAAGGAAACCGATACATAAACGAGACCCTGAAACAAACTTCAGGCCCACGGGCTCACGTCCGGGTAGCGTGTGTTGAGTGATGATTTGAGAATCTGAAAATCCAGCAGCGGAGCCTCGCATACCCTTGAGTCTTGTATGATAATAATATCGTAACACATGAGGGACTTTGGGCTCAAGCCTCCCGGCCCAACCAATGCTGCATCATATTTTCTTGGCGTTTGCCATTTTTTTGCCAAGTTATGGGCTTCACTGTTAAGTTCTCTAGGTAGGTGACATATTCTTTATGTGCATAGCTTCCTCACTGGCCCTGTTGGAATCGAGGTTTCACTGCGTCAGTGTCTTCCCCTCGTCTCTGGTTTATGCTCTTGTAAGTGGATCCTTCCTGAGCCTTTCCATGTATGGGCTTTCTTTGTAAGCCCAGAAAATTGAGGCCCAACATTTGTCCCCCAAATCAGTTACAAGTCCTTCAGGTCTTCTTTCAGCATGGTTTTAAACGTTGATCAACACCCTGAGTGAAGTACGTGAAATTTCATTAGATGCCATGTTCCCTTGATTAGCAGTGGCATGAAATTTCTGTTGCAAAGAAAGTTTTTCAAGGAATGAACTAACTTTCTTTCAACACCCTCAAAAATAGAACCAGCATAGTGTTTGCACATGTGATTTCACAGAGGTCTTTGTCCCCTGCACTTCAGGGTTTCCTTTAAGTTCCTGTATAAGAGTGTTTTAGTTGATTCTAGCTCACATATCTGGACATCTCAAAAGCGAGAAGTCAGCTCGGGTAACTCGATCCTTGAGGTAGGATGAGGTTGAGTGCAGAGGTATATCTTGATGGATCCTGCTATAGGAAGGAACAATATAACACCATAAGAGAAGTTGTGGTTCAATATATTGTCTCCACATTTCTAGGAGTCTGGACATCATTCTCAATTTTCAACAAGACCAGAGAGATCTCAGGTGATCAACAACTTTAGGATCATCAACTGCCGAGCTATTTCTCTCCGGAGACGGTTTCCTTGTCCTCCAATCATGCAAGCTCATCTATTTTCAGAAAATTTCAGTTCAGAAGCAAGAAGCCTTAGTCCTTGCACGGTGAAGTTCAACGAGTAACTCTCCAATTATTTATTTATTTCTTTATTTTAGCTCGAGGACGAGAAAATTAAATCCTCACATAGAAATACGATCAAGTAAACTTGAAGCTCAAATTAAGCCCTTTGGCGACGATAATATCACATAAGTTCATCCACTCCAGTAAGTATCAAATGTTGAAGCTCCTTGGCATAAACTTAGTTTAGCTCTAGTAAAATCCTCTCAGATAGAATAAGACTTGAGATGAATTTAATGATTGGAAAATATTACTTTCTGATCATCAATGGACGCAACCATCTTACTGTAAATAGGCCTTGGATTATGCCTTACACATTGTTGTTTCGAGCTTACGAGCTTATTGGTTGCCTTACCGTTGACCTGAATATATTCCAATTGACCCGGACACATAAAATAGCTTGTAAGGAATTGTGGCCAGCAAGCACTGTTTGTAAATTCATCCTTAAATCTTCATCATATATGGTAGCGATCACAATACAAGCTATCTTTTTAATCCTGTGAACAACTTCATTCCAGCAATCCACCCTTTGTGATGTGATTGAACATAAAAATTTTAGAGATCGACCATTAAGCTTTTGGGTTTAAAACTCCCACTTAACAATCTGTATAGATACTTTGTTGAGTTCGAGCTTGATTTTGGGGATTCTCACAAGCTTTTGGTAAATGGGACTTAATTTTGTCAAATTTCAAACTTTAGACTAACTTTGAAGCTTACAGTGATCAGAATTACAGTTTTCTTTTTGCAAAGATTGGGCTAGTATTTCTTGATTTGTCGTTTTATGTAGGAACTCGACCTTACTTTAAGAGATTTGTACTCACTTCTACAGAGGTTAAATTCATTTTTGGAGATTTGGAGCTCGCTTTGCAATGGATATCCTGGGCATGTCATGTGGAATAACCAGCATCAGTACCTTAAGTTGCCCCTTTTTTTTGATTTAATCTTGACTACATCGAATATTGAACTAATAGATTCAATCTGGCAGCGAGCATTATCCTGAAATGTGTGCAATCTTGAAAGTGGTACCTTCATTTAGTTCGAACAAAATCATGTAAGCATCCCAGACAACTCAGGTGCAATTACAAACATCTGGACATTGGCAATTTGAAACAGCTCCTTGCGGATCCACACTTTTTCTTGGCAATCAGATTTCATTGAAGATTCGTCAAGCACTTGAACTTTTATGTACAACTTTTAAGTTCTCTTCTGTAGAGCTTTTGAGCCTTTGTGACGAGCTCTGAGCTTCGTTTTAATTTGTTGTATATAGAGTCACTCGTGGAGAGCTTTTTAATGTGTATTTGTCGCATTTTAGGGGCATTTGAGCTTATTCTCTTGAAATTATACGGGCTTTTCAGCTCATAATCATCAAACCTTCGAACTCAAACTTGTCTTAGGCTTGTCATGCTTTTCCTTTCTGATTTTTCTTGTCAAAATTAAAGAACTGACCGCCCATAAATGTTCTCTGTACACCGTAGCTCCTATCATTTGCTCCCCTCCAAGGTATTCTGTATTTATACACAACTTCCCTGAACGTACTAATACTGGAGTAGTTTCTGAGATAATTTTATTGAACTCAAAGTTAACTTTACATTTGTAAGTCTTGATCTGTGATCCATATCAAGCTTTGTAATATCTGTCAATTGTCGGATTCTCTTTTCGCGAAAAATTTAGCTCCGGCTGGAGAAAAGTTAGTCCTCAAGAAATTCGTAAATTGTTTAATATTGAAAGCAATTCATCTTCTTCTCCTTCTCTCGCTTCATAGGTTGGTAGGGTTGTGCCGCTCTAAGTGGAGTAGAATTTCTGAGCTTGTAGAATTTCTGAGCTTGGAGGAGACTTGTTTGCCACTAAAACTTTCTGGAAAATACAAGAGATTTCTCATTATTCACCTTAGAATAAAGATTTACGGAAGCCTGACAGCTTTTCTAGATCATTTGTTGTGCTTGTGGTAAAGAAATTAGGCCTTGACATATGATGAGCTCAAAAATGTACATTTAGGCTTCGTATTTGTCGAGCTCGCTTCGTATTTAGGCTTCAATTGTATTCATATGTTGATCTCATTCTTGGTGATTCTGACTTGCTCTTGGCAATTTGTCGCATTTATGTTTGACTGAATATTTGTCAAGCTTTTGAGTCGTTTCTGTTGAGCTTTCAGGTTCGCTTTTATTCAGCTACCAAGCTTTAAATTTCAACACTAGGCGCGCGAGGTCTTGAATTCGTAATTGTTGGGCTAATTCGTAATTCGTAATTAGTAAAAAGGAAATTCATTAAAAAGTTTTTTGTTGTAAAATTAAAATATCCCTAAATTGTTTTAAACATAATAAAATACGTATAATTAAATTTAGCAATTACATCAACTACTTTAGTAATACCCAATTCTTTATTATCATACTTAATTATTTTAGTCGATTATATATCTCTTTCTACGTGTGTTTCATTTCAAGTTAATTTCAAGTCGGTAGATCCTTTTTACAAAGCATCGAACCACCTTTTAATTCATTGGACATGTTCTACATTTAGTTATTCAATTAAATTAAGTTATCATATGATAATTTTTCAATTATATAAATATATTATATAAAAGTAATATTACAAAATTTTGTTATACTCAGATCTAGACTTTGAAAGTCTTTGCACGATGTTTGGTTTTTATATACTAGCTAGTTTTGACTTTATAATTTTGATCTTTAATTTGTGCTATCAAACAAGTCACTGAAACTTTTTTACCCTCTTTTTTCTCTCAGAAAAAAAAAGCTGGGAATTTTAAAATATTATTCCCACGCTTTCAATTCTAAATGCAGAGCTGTTCGCGAATAAGCTCGAGCTCGACTTGTTAAGGGCTCGGTTCGACTCGAATTGTTAAGGGCTCGAGCTCGAACTAGAACACAAAATTGTGTTCGTTAAGAAACGAGTTCGAGCCGAGCTTTTGGCATATGTTCGGCTCGAGCTCGCTCGATAAAACTCGAAAAAAAATTAAAAAAAATCATTTTATATTTTGAATTATTGCGAATATTTTTCTGATTTTTAAAAAAAATATTTTTAACGGTCCAACCGTATAAATGTCAAGATATATATATATATATATATATATATATATATAT
>PHNY01049757.1:8785-26749 GCA_003724115.2 Anethum foeniculum
CGGAGTTGCAACCAAAGATTGTGATGTCCCTTTCAAGTAACTAATATATATTACAGGTGCTAAACTGATTGGTACTAATAGTTTATGCTATATACTAGTGTATATAGTTTCAATAATGTGCAGGTACGTACTGCTGTTCATTTACTTTATTTTGTTTCAAAAGGTGCATGTTGAATCAAATTTTGAAGAAAAGGGATGCAAACTTCAATTTTTGAAAGTAGGTATACAAAAGTAAAATATATTAAAGTTTTGGGTGAAAAATGCAATTCTCTCTATATTTTAAGAGCATCTTCCACGTACTCTTAGTTCACTCTTTACAAATAATATAAAGTATCGACTGTTAGTAATTTAATATGTACTCATGTCCAATGATTTCCTTTAAATTGACTCAATAACTTTTTTTATTTTTGAATATATTTTGAATTCACAAGAGTACAAAAGCAAGTGAAGAGAGAAAAAAAAGTGTAGTTATAAATATATGATACAATAATATTTAAGAGTGGAATTGTGCTCTTAAAATTAAGGAGATAGAAGAGATTCTTAGTTATTTTAATTAAGAGCCACTAAGAGTCTCTTGATCAGTTTAGTTTGAGTTAAGAGGCAGAACATAGAGTATTTTGTAGAGGCTCTGATAACCTTGTTCCTCCTCCTAATTCTGACACCCCTAAACTCTATAATATGGCGATCACCAATTCAAGAGAGTCATGATTCGTGTACAACATTTTTCTAGGAGATAATATGGGCCTAGCTATCTATGGACCAATTAACATTTGCTCTGTATTAGGGTTTTCATTGATGACGTATGTGATTACCATGCATGAAAGTAAATGAAATATAACTATTTTAGCTTTGCCTTCAATTCAAGAAAAAGGTTAATATGTTTTATTGTTTGTTAGAAGATTTATAGGGAGCTACAAGGGATTCCTAGAGGTAAGGGACAGGATCAGCCTAGTTATCTCTGTTAGGGGTTGATTGATAGTAGATACAGCTACATTCTTCGTCCTCTTGATCTAAGCTAGTCTAGCTAGCTAGCTAGATATATAAACATGCATGTCGGCATGCATGCGTCTCTGAATGAGATACAATACCCGAGTATATGATAGTGTCCACCTCCCAATATTTAGCTAAAGTCCACTGCTATATAAAGCAGTCGAAGTAGATAATTATTGCTCCCTCGGTTCTTCGTATTTGACATTTTAACATGTACTTGTAAAAATTATCATTATAGGTATATCTTATTTATGAAATTTTTTATCAAATAAAAATTAGAAAATAAACTTTATTTTGATACTGAAATTGAAATTTTTATCAAATATAATTATTATATTTTTACACTTCAATATACGTATTAAAAGGTTGAAGATTAATTAAAATGAGAGCGTTATCTCTTTTTAATTCCCATAGGAGAAAATAACTATTGTTATGCTCACTTTTGACATAGGTCATATACAAGCTCACTAGATTCATTTTAGTAGGTCCATTATCATTAAATAAATTCATTGGCTGTCAATTGGGCCTTGAATAAAGTTCAGATAACTAAAGGATATCTTACGGAAATCAGTAAAAAGAAATGCGAGCCTATTTAAGGATTGCATATAGCAAATGGCCTCATAAATCACTATTACCAACAACAGCCAATCACATGTAAGGGTCACTTTTATGTGACATATATTTGAAGATCTTTTATGTGACATATATTTGAAGATCAATTATTGTTCAAAGAGTACGCTCCGCTAACTTAAAGTGAGTCTCACTTATCCGGGAATGCTTCGCTATTTTATATTTATATGAAGGCCCATAGCAAAGACTTCTCTAGAGAGTCGCATAAATATAAATCAGAGGGTCACAATATAAGATAAGGCCTTTAGGGGTCCCATGCGAGGCTAAGTGCCATAACGCGTGCCTATGTTCATATGAGATCTTCAGGTGCCCTTGTGCCTTCTCACGAGAGGAATTCGCCTCGTTCCATGAACGTTATGCAGCCTAATCTGCTCAAACCATTGTTAATATGGGCTTTACATGAACAATCTCTAAGACTTTTGTGCCTGAGCTTGATGGACCAGACGAAACCCTAACCCGTCTTAATGTAACTTGTCTTCCGAGAATTTTGTATGACTTGAACCCCTATAATTGAAGTAAAACAGTTTGTATACATGTTTTCTCTAGTATTTTACGAATCAATTAATAAGATCAGACAAAACATCAATCAAATTCATTTCGTGTTCTTCGTATTTTTAATGAAATATCCATATTTTGCTTTACAATTTCAGCTAACCTTCAAAATACGATTATATAAAATTCTCGTTAAGTTCAATTTGCTTATACATTTGTTTAGGGATGTTAATTTTTCTAATAAAGCTCTAATGTAAAATGCATGTGATATCTATACTTTATTGTCATATTATTTCCGTTTCCTACCGAAGTACGACATTTTTTTTCTAGCCACTTGGTATTTTTTTCTCAAAAGTAATTATTTTAGATTAAAAATATTATATGAGATTCCAAAAACTTGAGTTAAAGAAAACTTTAGTCACTTTAACTACTTACTGGCTTCTAATCTTTTCGAATATAGAAATAAATTTGAAAATATAGAAATAGTTTATTGATTTTCATCTGAAAATTTTAACTTGTATAAATTGGTTAACAAACATATTGCCGTATAAAGATTTTTAACATTTAATTATATTATAAAAGAGTTAGTATTAACAAATTTGTCTGCAACTATACGAAAGTTTTTAAATAAAATAATATGTCAATATTTTTGAAAGAGTATTTATTTACCACAGATTGTTTCCGAATACTACTAGCATGATGAGTAGTATTAAATGGAGTAACAAGAGTTTATTTCTAACTGTTACGAATTCGATTTTAGCTCATCCTCAAATTTATGAGAGAAGCTTACTATTTTTTAGTTTATAAGTTATATTCAGGAAAAAATCTTTAATTATTGATTGTTGAACTATTTTTATCGTAAAACTAACCATAATTGAATTCCACAACTCTGCATATTTTTCTCACCTAACATAGTACACAAAATTTCATATATTCAACTTTATTTTTGACAAAAGATGCTGAAAAGAAATCTACAAGCATCTATAATTTAGTAAAAAATACATAAAAATTACACATTTTCGTGAGTTCACCTAATCTCGCATGGCCCACATAATCTGTCAAAGAAGTTCTTTAAACAAATGGGCAGGCTCAACACAGCTTCATATTAGGTTTGGGGTTTGCTGATAGCCCAAGTCACAAAGTGTGCAGGCAGCCTGGAAAAGCAATGGTTAGTCAAAAGAAAGTAGAACTACAAATGTAGGTATAAATTGCTACTTCCTCCGTCCCATTCATTTTTATACATGTTTTTTTCTTTACTCAACAGGACGAATATAAAATATATTTTCGTAACTTAGTTTTGAATTTTTCTTTTTCTGAATTAAACTTTAAATGTTAAATTTTTATTTAGAAAAAAAATTTAAAATAAAGTATGAAACTACGTTATAAATTAGTTTCAAAATGCGTGCCGAGCCCCCGTCGCCCCATGTATACAATTCAATGGGACGGAGGGAGTAATATATTAATTTGAATTTTGATGAATTTCATAGGGAAAATATTTTAAATAAATTTAGATGAATGAAAAGATTACAAAATTATAAGGTAAAGAGTACTCCTATTAAAATTGTAATGATTTCAGAATTTAACGATATTTGGCTAGTATATATTTATTAAATTACAAATCAATATAGAAAATAAGTGACAACAAAATTTTGGTGTTATACTACTGCATGCATATTACAAAAAATAAGTTTTGTTACTAGTAAAAATCATAGACATAACATAATGCAAATATAAATTCAATACAATCTTAAAGTGAAAAAATTATGATTTAATAGAAACAAAAAAGAGAAATGGGTAAAAACAAATTTGAAATGACTCGAAAAGGGGCTTTAATTGACATTTAAAAAAGAGTCTCTGACATCAAAGGATATTATCTACAAGTATTCCATGAATATTAAAATTTTAAAAAATTATCGATAAATTACATACCTCGAGCTGTGAACTTATTTTTCGGTAGAGCATATTCTTCATTGTTTATATCAAAAATCCTGCATATAAATTGAAATTAAAATTTGATACAGCTGACTTTTGAAATAATGATCAATTTATAAATCATGATAAATGAGATAAAAAATATTAAATATACGCATTTTGGAGTGAAACTCCTGCCAAATCGGGATGAAATTTTGAATTAGGGTATGACTCTTATCTAATTCCCAATCTTGTGTTCAATTCACATCTTTATAAAAATTAAACAATAAAAAGAAACAATCCAAATGAAAAACTAAAACCATCAAAAATATAGTAATCATCGTGTACATCAACGTAGATATAAATTCTCACAAAATTGAGTTTATTTATAACTTACTACTCTGAATCGAAAAAAGTCAAAATGATGAACATTTTATAAGGATCATATATAAAGATCGAACAAATATTTACAAACCGGATCATAATTGAAATATATGCAAAAGTTGCAACAAACACTTCGATAAAAAAAGTACTGTTTTTGTTTGGGGTTAAAAAGATCTATTTTTTTTTGTACATTCAATGTTTAATAGTTATATCGATTTTCAATTATGTAAAAATAAGAGATCGAAAGGATAGTTTCGGAGAAGAAAGAGGGGATATTAGAGATGATTGTATGAATCTTGGGATCAAAGAATAGAGGATCTGAATTTTAACTATGTAGTTTGAAAAGTGTAGAAAAATCTAGAAACTGCGAGAGCATTGTACAGTTTGATAGATGGTTATTGCTAAAAATTGGGCTGTAATCTTATGAAATCTTTTGCTAGGAGCCCCCGAAAGTTAAACAAAAGTTTCCTTAAATTTATGTAAGCCCAATTTATTTGTGATATTTGTCAAGTGTTAACTGAGCCCAATTTACTAAATTATTCAAATGTATAATAATTCGAGTCTAAATATCCCCTTCTTATATAATACTGTTATTTCTCATCTATTTATATAATATAAGTATGTGCGAACATGTTAAGTTTTGGTATATAAATTTGTTAATGTGATATTTCACTTACCTTTTTTCATAAAACTATCTTTACGTGTACATAATATATGCTTTTATAAATTATATACAAGTATAGTATCAAACAAAAACTCTTTAATTTTTTATTTTTAATATAATTAATCTCAGTTTTACACATTGAACCTTCTGTATCTATGCGTATTTTAATTTAATAAAATATTTCAAATTTGAACCATTATTTTTTTGGGATTTTTCGAATATAATAATAACTATTCATATAAAATAATATATGACTAACATGTACATATCATGAAAACGTGATTTCTCAATGAGATCTATAATTTATATTTGTAAGGATTACCTTATTTGTTATAACTTTTGCATTTCAAATGTAACAATAACTTTTTAAGGTTCACTACAAAAAAAATAGAGTCATTTTTATTAGTTGAAATGTTAATATAAAAAGAGAAAACGATCAGTTTTGGTCAAAACTTGACCGGAATAGATGGTCAGGTTAAACGATTTTGTCACATGTCTGTTAGGTTTAGATTTAATCAACATCGACACTTAATATGCGAGTAATGCCACATGTCTGCAACCCCGCTGATAGGGTTATAAATGAATTGATATGCTTACGAATAGTTCAGTATTTTGTTCGAATAAGATTTGCCTCGAATTGGGTTCGATTTATAAGGAAGTCGAATATGAACACAATTTTAATATTCAGTCTAAAACTAAGCTGAACTTGAGTACAAAGTAATTCAATTCGAAATTTCCCAAATAAATTTTGTTATAGTGTTCGTGAACTGGTTCGTTAATATAATTTATGAACAACTTCATGGAAATAGTGCATGATCATGGTCCTATATATAGTTAGAGAACAAATATATAAACACACTAGTTATCTATACTCGTAAACATGTTTTATATGTTAGTGTGTGTGCCCTAGAGACAATACTATTATGTTTTAGGTAAAGACATTTGGATTATAAATGGTTATGTTCTATTGATTATTTCCTTTTAATTTATTATGTCTTTATTTACTCTTACTCTGAAATAAATGTTAGATTAATAAATGTCTTATATGTATTCTGTACCTCTAAAAATATGACTTAAAAATGCGATTATGAGAATAATATTAATATTCCCAAAGGTCCCTAGTCGAGTATTATTATTAGCCGACAATAATGATGCATTAAGACTAGTGTATTTGTTGACTGATGATCCATCTCATTGATCATAGAGAGATTCGATGTGAGATTCTACATGTTTGAAGTATAATAAATAATTCTCACAGTGATAATGATGTACTGGTCCTTAGACTTCAAATCATTATATTTTTATACGAGAATTAACATACTTTGATTACATTATAGAGTTACTTCTGACCGAGAAATGATAAAAGTATACTTCGGATATATTATGAATCGTATGAGCAATACGAATGATCTAGAAAGAATTTAACCCTCCTATTTTAGGAATGATATTATTGGTCTCTTGTTTGACCTAGACTATGAAATGTATGGCCATGCTCAAATGATAATTTGAAAAAGATAGTCTACTCATCAATAAAGGAAACCTATATTAAATTAGGAAGTTGATGACACATTACATGCCTCGAGTTTAATCTATAATATATGGTTAAATGGATTATATAAAATTGTACATTATTCACGAAAGGCTTAATGATCACCGATTTATTATTATTAATTACTTGGATAGCAATGATGTATTACTCGATGCCGCTCATTGTTTACGATTTTAAATTAGATTTAAAATTCGGTTCTAACATAATAATAACCTATAGGTTCACGAACAAAAAATGCTTGGATGATTACTTAATTAAAATTTGGATTTAAATTAAATTAAAGTAACTCGAATTATTCATAATATTAATTAAGTATGACTTAATTAATTGGAAAAATATTGATATTCAAATTTACTAATTTTAATTCTGAAATTTAGTTGTTAAATAATGAAATGAGAGTTAATTATAAAACAAATAGGAATTTCGAATTAATAATAACTCCTAATTAGTTAATAGTTATATTTCATTTTTCTACTCTCTAAATAATATCTTTTATGGCTGATTTTAAGGTTAAGACTTTTATTAAAAATTCTACCATGAGAGAAGAGATGAAGAACTACAAGAAAATAATTTTGTGCTAATACACATTTGATCCTTGAGTTCAAGCATTCGTGTGGATACCGATAGAGCGGGATGTATGGTGAGTGAACAAGTTTTCGATCTCCATAATGAACTGTTAAAGCTTGTTAAGTTATTTATTCTTAATCTCCAAAATTAAATCTTTTGTTTTGCATGGATCTTGCGGAAGGTTTCGTTTTTACTCCGGTTTTATTATAGTTTTTCGCGTTTTTCCACTGCGTATGTATGCACGAAATTTTACATTATGAATACACACGTATGATGTAATAATTAATGAATATTTGTGTTTATATTTATCTATGAATTAGTTAACCTACTTACTTTATCAATTTATTATATTTTTGTTAAATTTATAAATTTATTATATTAATACGATTTAAAATGTAATAAATGTTAAATAGTAAATATATAGCTGTTTATTTATTTTTTGTACGTATATTTAATTAGTATATATATTTATATTATTTTAATTAAAACAACACAATTTAATCAAATGGTAAACAATCAAATTTATTTATTTGGTTAGTGAGATTTTCAAAAATTTTGTGCTCATTAAAAAGAAGAAGCAAACTCATGAAATATTGGTAAATCGTGAGATTGAGTTTGTAAACTGAGTTGTTCGTGAACAATTTCTGTGAGTTGTTCGTTAACTGTTGTTCGCGAGACTTTTTCGTGAGTTGTTCATGAACATGTTCGCGAATAAATTTTTTTAATGAGTCGATAGATGATTAAAAATTTTGACTCGATAAAAATTCGAGTTCGATTTCTAGTTCGATAAATTTGTTGTTGGGTAATGTAAACCCATGTACCATATCGAGTAAATATGAAAACATTCTTTTGTATATAAAGTAGTCAATTAATTTATTACTATAAGGCCTTTTGGGATATGTCCAAAAATAAATCCGTGTGGACAATATCATACTATTGTGGAGTTATGGTTTGCTCGCGGCCCAACAAGTGGTATTAGAGAAAAATATTCGGAAATGGGTAATAGACAACGGTAGTTCGATGTATGAGGCCCATCAATGTGAACACGACTAAAGATTTGTTGGGGTGCCTTGTGTCGAAAGACTTCTTGATGGTGTTCAACTGGCGGGTTTGGCGATGTTAATCATAGTGGTGCAAGATATAGACAAATTTATCGTGATTATAAGAACACGGGATTTGTGGTTCTTGGTTGAGTTTAGAAAAACATGATATGTTTTAATTGGTAAAAATAATGTATAACTAAATTACCTCTATCCCTAGCGCCTATATTATAAGATTTATTATATTCTTTCATGTTGGATGGTGTCAACTCAAGTACCACATCATATAAATAAGAGATAATTCTCTTGTTTATAGAGCATCCAATTAACTCTATTAGTTGAGGTGTTTTTCGATGTGTCCAAAAACAAATCCGTGCGGGCTTGGCTCAGAGTGGACAATATCATACTACTGTGGAGTTATGGCTGGTTCGCGGCCCAAGAAGTGGTATGGAATCCATGTTCCGGAGCTGGATATTATGGGGATAATAGGCTGCGGTTGTGCGATGTGGGAGGTTCCTTTCAGTGTGAACGCAACAGGAGATCTGTTGGGGTGCCTTGTGCCGAAAGTTTTTATAATGGTGTTCAGGGGGCGGTTCTGCTAGGTGAATTGTGGTAGTGCAAGATGTAGGCAGATTAATCACAGGCGTAAGATCACGAGATTTGTGGTTCTTAGTTTGTGGGGAAGATTGTTGGGTGGTGTTAACCTAAGAACCATATCGAGGAGATAAGAGAAAATTATCTTGTATATAGAGCAGCCAATTAACTCCAATAGTATGAGGCCTTTTGGGAGTAATCCAAATATAAATCTATGTGGGCTCGGCCCAGAACGGATAATATCATACTATTGTGGAGTTATGGCTGGCTCGAGGCCCAACAAGTGGTATAAGAGCGAAAGGTTTGGAGGTGGATCTTGTGGGGGTAATGGGCTGCGGTTGTGCGATGTGGGAGGTTCCTCTCGGTGTGAACGTGATTGGAGATCTGTCGAGTTCCTTGTGGCTTTACAAGATGTAGACAGATTTATCGAAAAAACAAGACCGCGGGGTTTATGGTTCTTGGTTTAAGGTGAGGATAGTTGGGTGGTGTCAACTCAAATACCACATCAAGTAGATAATAGAAAATTATCTTGTATATAAGCAGCCAAATTAACTTCATTAGTATGAGGCCTTTCCGGATGTTCTCAAAAACAAATCATGCGGGCTCGGCCTAAAGCGGATAATATCATACTACTGTGGAGTTCAGGCTTGCGCGCGGCCCAACCTCTTATATATAGAGCATCCATTTGATTGTTGGGTGGTTTCGGACCAAGTACCACATCGAGTAAATAAAAGATAATTATCTTATATATAGAGAATCCAATTAACTCCATTAGTACGAGGTCTTTTGTGATATTCCCAAAAATAAATTCGTGTGGGCCTGGACCAGAGCGGACAATATCATACTATTGTGGAGTTAAGGCTTGGTAGCGGCCCAGCAAGTGGTATTAGGGCCAAAGGTTCGTAGCTGGATCTTGTGGGGGTAATGGTTGCGGTTATGCGACGTGGGAGGTTCCCTCGGTGTGGACGCGATTGGAGATGTGTCGGGTTCCTTGCGATTTTGTAAGATGTACACAGATTAATCGAGTAGATAGTAGAAAATTATCTTGTATATAGAGCAGTCAATTAACTCCATTAGTATGAGGTCTTTTGAAATGTATTAAAAAATAAATTCGTGCGGGCTCGACCCAAAGAGAACAATATATATCAAGTTATTAAGGAGTTACATCTTGCTCACGACCTAACACTTCCTAAAATATATGCTATATTGCAATATATATGAAAGCTTTACATAAGGAGGTTGTGACAATCCTTCGTAAACAAAGGTGTGTCTTTTGCTATAAGTTTATTAAATATATATTCTCTTCAATGTTAGTAGTCATAAAACTCAATTGAGTATAAATTTGCCATGGAATAGTGCCAAAAAATAACCTTTACTTTTTCAAATATAGGTAACCTTTTACAAATGTATACATAGAATGAAATAGTAAAAGTAGGACAATTTTGGCATTAATTTTTTATTTAATTCTCCTGAAAAGAAATAATCAAATCATTCCAATGCAAAGAAGAGATCGGGGGAGGTGCATAATTAAGGAGGTTTGTAAAACGCAATATTAGAATTTTACAAGAAATGTAAGAAAATTTTAATTTGATTATATATAAAAATATTTAGTCAATCAAAGTAGGAATGCTAGCAATTTATAAATAAACCTAAAATTTCAGTGGTTCAGATTCGAAAGATGATATACATGATTTGAATATTATCTAGAATCAAGATTTTATCAAGTTGATATTAGAAGGATACTATGGCCAAAAGACCAAGACAAAATATTCATACTATGTGGAATGAGACTCTTTCTCTAATAACATTGGACGTGATTATAAGTACCGGGATTTCACGATGGTCACCGTTGCATTAAGAAGCATGTCCATTATTAGTCCAGTATGATCTGTTTTAGATGTGCATACTGTCATGGCTCATCAGTAGTATATAATATTTTTAAATTGGTATTGCTTAAATGTTTTTTTAGGGATTCGTATCTTTTGTTTCAGGAGTTCCGCTATGCAAGGTAAATTGTTAATGTATAGTCTTGATTCTCAAGTTGTAAATGCACTAAGGATCTCAGAAGTAAGCTATTTGAAAATGAGTTGTAAATGCGCTCAAGGTAAGCCATCTGAATATGAGTTGTGAAGGCGTTTAAGGATCTCAGGAACAAGCTATCTGAAAATGAATAGCACAATTGATTTAGAAAATTTGTCCTGCATATATATTTCTGAGAATTTGTGCCTCATCTCATCTTTGATTGATCGATTTTTTCAAAGGCATGTTGAATGTAATTTAAAGTGGTAAGAAATCGATAAGAATGATCTGTTCGTCTATAAAAAAATGATAAGAATGATCTGTGTGTTATCTGTACAAATTTTTTTTCCATGGAAACCAAATAGAGCCTTTCAGTTTTTCACCCGAATATAGATAGATTTGCTAAAAATTGGTACACGGTTTCAGTTCTCGTTTTATCTAAAAATCAAGTCGAACTGGCCTGTACTCT
Source organism: Anethum foeniculum (assembly GCA_003724115.2). Lineage (NCBI taxonomy): Eukaryota > Viridiplantae > Streptophyta > Magnoliopsida > Apiales > Apiaceae > Anethum > Anethum foeniculum. The sequence goes on from PHNY01049757.1 coordinate 20,095, forward strand.
TCCACAGTGAGAATGACTAGTTCTTGGTGCTCAGACACGAGCCTATGTTTTGTGCAGGAAATGATTAGTTCGATTCTCATTTAAGTACACAACTTATCATTGTTGTTGAGCATTCATAGACACTACAAGAAAACAAGGGCAAATTTGACTGATTAAATATGACTACGATTTAATTTGACATCTGGCGGTCATATTTGTGGTCAACTTTCATTTATAACTGGTCAGACTTAAATTTGACCAAACGCGATCAAATTTAAAGTCAGACTTTCATTTGCAAATAGTCAAGATTTATTTTGACTAACGGGAGTCAAATTTATTTTCGATTAAATTTAATTGGTCATATTTATTTTTTAGGTCCAAAAAAAAAAGAGGGAAACTTCCCGCCAAAGGGAACAAAATTTGCGGGGTTCAAAATTGACTGCGGACGGTCAAATTTAATCGGCCATACTTATTTTTTAGGTCAAAGAAAAAAAAGAGGGAAACTTCCTGCCAAGGGACCAAAATTTGATGGGTGCAAAATTGACCGACATCGGTCAAATTTATAGTTTTGACCGAAGGCGGTCATATGTGAAAATATGACTAATTTTAGTCAGTATTAATGAAATAGTTTTTTAATACATTTTAATAAATATTAAAATATTTAGTAAAATTTTTAAAAATTATCGGGGTACCTAAAAAATAGTAACAATATATTAAAAATTATTTAATTCACTATTCCAATTTAATTTGAGCGCAGCGCCTGTGCACAGAAATAATGGGCGGTTTATTTTGTTATGGGCTAAACTACTAATATCATCTCCTAGCCGATCTTTTGGGATCTAACAACTAATGTATTTTCCTGGCTAACTTTTGGGACTGAAATTAATGACCGCACCTAGCTTAACTTTCTGGGACTAATCTCTTCTCTTAGATTAACCTTTTGGGATTGTATCAGATGTGAAACATTTCACTATAACTTGGTTTGTGTAACTGTTGGAAATCTTATATAAATTATTTGGATGGTTTAGTGACTAATCTTTTAGTTTATTTGATTTTGGTTTATTTCCTTGAATTGCAGTTGATTTATAGGTTGTGGATATATTGGTCCAGCGGGCCTGTTTTTTTTGGGAATGGTGTGTTAAATATGGCCGCTTTTCGTCTCGTTTAGCATACCAACATTTCATGTTATATTTACATTTGACTAAAAACAATCCTATTTTGCTTGTATATTTGACTGAAATTAGTCGATTTTATAAATTTGACCAGAAAATAAACCAGTCACATTTAAATATAGCCTGGCAGTCAGTTGATCAAATTTTTAATTTTAACCAGTTATCGTCATATTTATAAATTTGACCGACTAAAAATGACGTCATATTTATAAATTTGACTAGAAAGAAAAGTGGTCAAATTTATAAAATTGACTGACATCTACTTGGTCAAATGTGTAATTTTGACCGCTTGAGGTTGTATTTATCTACAAGAGGCGGGAAATTCATTTTTTTTAAAAATTTTAAAGTCATAAGTCAAAAAATATATATGACTGCTGTTGGTCAATTTTAGCTTGTCAAATTTAAATGGTCAAATTTAGTCGGTCAAATTTATTAAATATGACCAATTTTGCTAAATTTGACCAGTCTAATAGAGACCGACACATCTCGGTCATATTTAATTAAATATGACCGCAAATATGACCGAAAAATTTCGGTTAAATTTAGCCCTTTTTTTGTAGTGAGACGTTGCTTAGCATAAAATATATACACTAGAAATTTTCGATTTCTTGCGGAACTTGCACTAAAAATTTATTGTGACATGAAACAGTCATCATGCAATTCTCAGTTGCAAATCTCTTTGACATCTATAAAATCTGTCTCGACATAAGAGTCAATTTAATTAATTGAAATACATACTTAGTAACATTTTTCGCATACAAAAATCACCTTTTACAAGAAAAAAGTGTACCAGAAACAAAATATAACTTTTTTCTAGTCTTTAACCATGCTATGAAAATTTAGTGTCCACGGTAAATTAGTGTTATTGCTACTTTAAAATTATTTAAGAAAGACTATTTTATTTCTTACGATGTCATGTTTTCTTTTGTCAACAATTTTGTGGTAAGATTGTATTGAAACAAAGAATAATCTTAATTGATAAAAGGTTAAATGAATGGAAAAAATTATTTCAAAACGTTTGAATTTCGTTTATGAGTCCATTGGATAAACTATCCGGTCAATGCACCTAATTAAGATGTGCCAAAAGTCAAAGCGACAAAAAAAAGAGGGAGTAGTAGTTATATTGTAATGCAATTTCTCATTTTTCTACTCTTTTAGAATTTGGTGAAATATCAAGTACACCCCCTTCATTTTAAAATACATGTCCACTTTTAAAAATCACACATATTAAAAAAGTGAATGTTGTTAAATTAACTGAATTAGTTGACTAAAATATGTGGAATAAGGTTGATTTTCTTTTTAATTTTATATTCATATATTAAAATTAATTTATTAAAATTTTAACTATTTTAAGAAAAAATATAACTTATAAGTTATGATTTACCAAACACGTCACAAACTTATAACGAACTTATAAGTATAATTATCCAAACACGTAAATAACTTATGAGTTATAATTTACTTATCACTTATATTACACTTTCCAACTTTACGTCATAAGTTACTTTTGTTAAGAAATTCCAAACATGCCCATAATTTACTGTCAGAACCCAGTTGACATTCATGAAACAAGCACTCACTCTGTGTATATTATCTCATAGAATAAAACAAACGATCTTTCTCCTGCGAATTCAAGAGCACACAATAAGCGTGAAAATTTATAAATTTGAGCCATTTTCATTGATGTAGTTTTTGTGTATGCAGGCGGTCTATCTCTATTTAAGAAAATAATCAATCAAAACAAGTTAAACTGATAAATTTTTGCGTTCATTGTGTGCCTTTGGACAAATGATAAAAAATTCATAAAAAAAAATGCTACATTTCTAAGGACTAGTCTATAATCGCAAGTTTTTAGATCGATTTTACTTATCCTTTGCAAGGTTTGGGGTCGATTTTTACTCATCCTGAAATTTATTAAAATAAATAGTCATTTTTGAGTAATGTGAGGTTTCGTAACACCTTTAGATGAAGTGGTATTTTTCTCGTTTTCTTTAAGTGATGTGGTATTGAATGTTTAAATTTTTATTCGAAAAAAAAAAAATAAAAATAAATTATAGGCCAATATTTTATAAATACGTGTGGAACACTCTCTCATATAACAATTGGGTAGGACGGAGGAAATATTTATCTCTAGTGTTATTTATTTATCTTAATTTTTAAAAATTTCTAGACTAAAAGTAGTTTTAAAATCAACTTTACAAATATAATTTTTTTAATACTATTTTTAATTAATAATTTAAAGCCATCCAATTCTAACTCTACTATGATATAGTCTATTTTGAATAAGTCCGAAAAATTTAATTCTGTAAACTGATTACACAACCAGAATTTTGAAACCGCTGAAAATAATATAAAGTACTAAAAAATCTAATTAACAGGCGAGATTTAAAATAACTTTTTCGCTAATATTAAATAAAACCGAAGATCTGAAGAAGAAAAACAACAAAATTTCTTGTACAGCCCGAATTTTGAAAAACGGTCCCAAATGACACAATTTGAAGGTAAAAAGCCCCAAATGACACTAAATAAAAAACAGGCCCCAAATAGCACTCTAAGACGCTACATCGTATAGAGTTTAAAATTTGTGTACTAAACGCTAATTAAAACAGCGTTTTCATGATCTATACTTACCAAAACGTGACACTATGTCAGGTTTTATGATATATTTTTTAATAGTTTTTGTAATGCTTCTTATTGTGTGTTGTTTTGAGACTCGAAATATCACTTAATGTTACATTTTTAACAATTATTTTAAAATTCTTTTTTTTTTTAAAATTAAGTAATGTACCTTAATTTAACAATTTTTCATTTTTTAGGGTTCAATAATCCCCTATTGGGTTTTAGAAATATTAAAAAATTAAATAAAAGACACAAATACTTAGCAATTTTTTAACATTTTTTGGTTCACCGATCCACTTTTGGATTTTAAAAACGTTTAGAATAAAATAAATAAATAACACAACGATTTAGGGTTTCGGATTTTAGGCCCAAAATCCTAGAGCCTAAACCCTAATAAAAGGTAGGGTTTCGGGCCTTTAGGCCCCAAACCCTAGAAACCAAACTCTAATTATTAATAGTTTTTCATATTTTAGGGTTCAATAATCCCCTTTTGAGTTTTAGATTTATTAAAAAATTGAATAAAAGACAAAACTACTTAGTAATTTTTAACCTTTTAGGGTTCACTAATCCCTTTTGGGTTTTAGAAACACTTAAAAAGAAATTAATAAAAGTTACAACGATTTAGGGTTTAGGCTCTAGGGTTTAGGGCCTAGGAACCAAACTCTAATTATTAATAATTTTTATTATTTTGGCGTTCACCAATTTCCGATTTGAATTTTAAAAATACTAAAATTATTAATATATGTGAATAAAATCCGAATAAAACACCGTTTAAAGTAGCATTTTAAAGTGTAAAACGGCGCCCGAAAAGTTAATAAAACACGTGAATGCCATGTTTTTATAGTGAACGCTACTTCAATTAGCGTTGTAGTATTAAAAAATTAAAAAAAATATAATCAAACAGACTAAACGCTAAGCGATATAGCGTTTGAACAAAATGCTACTTAAAGTAGCGTTTTAGAGTGGGGGCAATTTTTTCTAGATGTGCTATTTAGGGCATTTTACCTCAAAATTGTGCCATTTGTGGTCAACACCCGAATTTTGAAGATTAATCCATGCCTTCAACGCGTTTAACTTGAATAATTGACTCTAATTTCCAGGAGTATGTGGACACAATTTGTGCATGCATGTATCGCCCAAAACATGCCAAGCTTCAGCAAGTCAACTCACTATTAGATCCATGATATGTAAGCAGTCCATTGTCATTTCATAAACCTGAGGTCCTAACCAAGTTTTGCTTCATTTTCAATGTTAGGTTAAACAGGTCCTCCTTAAAAAAACATTAAACATGTCCGCCCTGTTTTTTTAGTCAATTTTAAGATGGGCATAAAATATACCTCCATAACTTATTTTTAATTTTTTTTCTTAATAAAAATTTAAAACACAAAATTTACTTTTAATGTATAATACTATGGCATGAACTTTATAAATAATTTAAAACTCGAAACTTAAACAAAAAATTTGATTTTTCATTTGATTATGTTATAGAATAATTTTAGATAAGCTCGATTCCACTATAAAATTATTTTGAAATTTATGATTTATAATTATACTAGCTTAAATCCCGTGTGGTGCATAGATATTTTTAAAATTTATCTTTTTCAGTATTTTTAAAATTTTGTTTTTGGTATATATATTATAATTATAATAAATTTTATATTCAATATTCACATTAAAATTGATTTGAAATAAGTAGGCTCGTATTTAAATTAAATAGTATGCCTGATTTAGTTAAAATATGAAACTAAGTATTGAAATCTAAGTACCTAATTATAATGAATACATTAATTTTATTTTAATGTTAGACCCAATAACTGTAAATAGATTATCCAGTTTGATTTTAATTTTGTTTTAGTCCACTTGTTTTAAACAGCTAGACTCATTTACTCGTTTAATTTTAATTTTATCTTAGCCAAAACCTAATATTTGTTTTACCCCTGGTTATTTTCCACCTACAAATATATTATCTTTAGTTTGACTTTAATAAATTAGTATGGATAGATAATTGATAACTAAATAAGGATAATTAAGTAAAAACAAAACATAAGCTAATTAAGATAGTACCAAACTTTTAATGTCAAGCTATTATACTATAAATATAATTTTCATACAGTTTTTGTAGATATATAATCACATGCTTTAATCTCCTGGTATATTTATTTCTAAAATGCAGATTCCCATCAACAAATAGAAAATAAATACTTGCACTATGAGAAACAGTCAGAACGGACCGGACCGGACCGAGAAGTGAACCCCCAGCTTTGGTCACCATATCGATGTCTAAGCATGCAGGCCGACATAGAGTAAGCTTTGACATAGAGAAGTCAAGGTTTGTATCGAGAGGCGGAATTGGTGATAACATAAAGGTCGAATTTATTGCGCGGTGGAGTTGGTAATTCTTGTGCATGCGTGTCAACTAATCATAACATATTTATGATATTTTGTACTCCTCCGTCCCACAATATTAGTGTCTTTTGAAAAAAAAAATCCTATAGTACATGTCCACTTTTCCTTTCCAATACAAATATAATGACATTATTCCAAAATTAGCATTCTTCAAAGTTGTATAACATTTAATAAGAGTTGATTAAGTGTCTACATTCATTCATTTACGAGGGGTATAAGTGGAAAAACATTATCAAATTAATGATTTCTTAATATGCGTAATTTTTTCAAAAAGGACTTGTATTGTGGGACGGAGGAAGTATTATTTTTAGTAGGAAATAATTTTCACTACAAGAAAAGAGGGCCTTTTCCTACCGCTCATTTCCTACCGACGCATTTCCTACCGACCTTTTCCTACCGATTTGGAAGTCAAAGGGCCTTTTCCTACCGCTTCCGAAGACGGTAGGAAATGAGAGCCAATTCCTACCGACGTCGGTAGG
>PHNY01049854.1:314-23415 GCA_003724115.2 Anethum foeniculum
CATCATCCGTCCACCGGGTGATAACATATATATACAGTCAAAACCTGGAGTTAAATCAACATCAATTCGTGCAATTTAAAACATGCCCGTGCATTGCATGGGCTACAGAGCTAGTTACCACTAGTAATACAAACCTAACAGTGATATAAATAACTAAGAATAAATAGTGTAGTTGTGACCGCACTTTAAACTGATTTCTTAGAAAAGTGCCTAGAGTTTCGAATTTTCAAAAAGGTTATCAGCTTTTGTTTCCGCTTTTTAAAACAAGCTTTTGTTTCCGCTCTTTAAAAGAGTGGTTCCTGTCAACTCCTCCGTTATTTACTAATTTTATAAGATGAAATACCATATTTGTGAATTACACTAATTTTGAGAAAAGTTACCAAATTTTCATATCCTGAAAAAGAGTAGGCCATTTTTTTTAAAATCAGCGTAAATACGGCCACAATATGCTATTTACTCGATAACTAATAACCACAGTTATGAGTTCAACAATCTACAAGCAAAAAGAAAATCACATATAGTACGAAACCATAGTTATGCTATTGGACTGCTGAGAAACCCTCCTTGCACATAAAAAAATAGGGGACACTATAATTTTGAAGTACATTTAACTTTTCTTACCGTCATAGCGAAATGTGTTTGTTGATTCTTCGGAAAAAATCTTGGACCCTTTGAACCAAAGTACAAACTTCAATTACTGCACCAAAATTGATTCTTATGTAATATATTATTTAAATTTTATTTAAGCTTAACAATACTGTAAATTAATGAAAACTATTTTTTGATTATATTATTATAGCAAATGAAGTTGAAAAATTATAATTTTTTATAAACATGATAATTATATAATTATATTTACATCAACACGGTTTAATCATCGAATATTTTAATTTAAAACAATGCAACCATAATCTAGTCCCAGAATGCCAACCTCTAAATATTGAAATTCCGTCTTTTAAATGAAAGGTCGTTTACTTTTGACCTTTTTTCATCAAATTTTTACCCGAATAAATTGGTTAGTACTTAAAATGGTATTTCAAAATATATTTATGATATGAAAATGAATTTTATTTATTATTGTAATAAGTAATAATTGTTTTAAAATATTTTTTTATTATAAAATCAATGCAAATAAAGTTAAAAAGTCTTAAGTGATCATCATGTACATGATTATTTTGTAGTAATATCGTGATCAGTACTGAATGATTATCGAAAAAATTACTTTAAAATTTTTTATGCATATGTAGCTATGGTGAATATACACCACATTTCCTACCACACTGAAATATTGCATCCCAAAATGACCATTAACTTGATAATTAGTACAAAATGCTAAGAAATGTGTCATGAGGAACGTTTTGATGAGAAGAGCAGTTTTTCTTGTGGAGTAAGTGTCATTTAAGTGAATAATAAATTATTATTTATAAATTAGTTAGGTTTTTGGATAATTTTATTTATAAGGTGCAGAAGAAACATGAGTTATTTAGAATATTAATTTTGTATTGAAAAAATAGAGTTGCTGTACAAGTATCGGAAAACAAGTCAGAAGGTAAGAAGTGAAGCATAAATCTCGTATTGTAAATAAATGTAAATATATGAAATGCTCTCTTTAGGTGCTTCTCCAGTGTTACATTTGGCATTGAAAGAAAGGCAAATAATGATTTATTTCAAGATTGTAGGTCGGTGTTAGATCTTCTAACTTATGAATGACCACCGGTTATATTTATAAGCCTTTTTGAAATTTTTACCAAACAACCCATGAGTATAAGTGGGCTTTAAAGTCCAATATCTCCCGACTTATAGTCCTTAAACACCCACTATACATTGTATATTTATAACCCACTATACATTGTATAGATGTAGTTATACCTGTAGCATCATTAAAAAATTTAAAAATAAAAATTGAAGAGGGAAAAAAAATAAAGCTGAGAGTACAAACTTTAAATTAGTTAAATACAATAATTTAGTCAGAACCAACCTTTGGAGATATGATGCACACTACAAATTATCTTTTAAAGCTAAATTATATATTTATTTCTAATTAATACGAACAGTTATTTTGGTATGTAATAGTATGGTAAATGGGACAATATAAAAAAACATATTTAAATATAAAATTAAAAAATAAATACAAGATCATAGGACAATGGAAAGCATATAATATTATTGATAATAGTTGGAGGTAGGGTATTAAACCCTTACATTTGATTTGGAGGACTAGAAGACTAGGTGATACACATTATCATTTAAAAACCTAACATAAAATATATATTAGATAATTTGCTAATACAAATTAACCTAAATATGCCTCATAAGAAATTGTCCACATGGCATTGTATGTGCCCGTGGATGATCAATCAGCTTGCCATCCCTGGTGTAGAACATACCATTTTCAAACAATACTGGATGGCTTCTCTGTACAAGAAAAGTGGGATAAACATCCACCCCAAAAAACTTCTTCAATGCAGTCATAAGTTTTTTTCACAGTATGGTACTCGCCGACGAAAAACTTTTTTTGCAGTAGAAAATCAGCTAATCCAGGGTAATTCTCTCCCCCATTTAGGATGGGATTGGCTAGTTTGTAAGTAGTAGATGCATAGTATTGGATGCAATCAAGTGCAGATATTTTGCTATGTTTCACCATGCTAGCTTACCAAAACTCTTGTGCAGGACTTCTCCCATATCATGCCACCATATATTCTCTAAATCTGCTTCAGTTATTACATTACGGTCCAAATTAGCTAGAATGACTTTATTACATTGGACCTATCACCTCAAAAAAAAATCTGTTTTTTTGTTCATCAGAATCAGCTTTAGAGAAAATCATATGCTGCACCACCTTAGTTTCTGAAATACATGCTGCCCCGAGATTATGGACTCGGATATTGGCTGCATTTGATGCCGGATCAGCATTCCGTCAAAGATTGAGCTTGAGCTCCATAACTGCATCTATAAAATTACATAAGAAAATGAAAGAAGAAAGGTGATTAGATATGTGTCAACCATGCATGATAAAGTAAAGTATTATTTGAATTTACCATCAGGTGTGACATCAGTAATTTCCTCCGGTATGCCGTAAGAGAGTTTCACTCCATAGGTATCCAAAATATCAACCGGTATCCAACATGGCTTAGTGATCATCTTTGGAAACGCATCACATGAAACGTCCAACTTGGGTTTCAGTTGTAGCATATGCAGAGCCATTCCTAAAATTTTGAATGCTTGTGCGGAAGAAATTTTTTTAAAGTATTAATTAAAAGAAAAATCATAATATTTTACAAAATAAATTAATTTATACAAAAATAAAAGATAATTTGTTCAACTTCTTTACAGTGTTTATCTCATATATTATTTAAATAATTTTAATTTTTCTGATATCATTTTCTCAAATAAAAGATTACATATGTAATAAATTAATTATATTTATATGTGAATGCAACGGTAATATTTACATATTTTCACTTTACAATTATAAAATATATTAATGTTGATATTTAAAATGCAACGGTAATATATTAATGTTGATATTTAAAATTCTCAAGAAAAACAATTTTCTTTGAAAAATCTCGGAAAAAATTTTCAAGAATATTTCTCAAAATATTTCAAGAATATTTCTCAAAAATTTTCAAGAATATTTCTCAAAATATTTTCAAGAAAAAATTTTCAAGAATATTTCTCTGATATCATATTTTATATCAGAGAGAAGTGACATGGCATGTCCGTAGATTAATTTAGAATTCTAATAAATAAATTTAATTTTCAAAAGTCCTGAGCTGGGCTTCTTCCGTCATGCCACCATATGTCTTTCAAGTCATCCTCATTTATGTTGTTACGCTTTAAATCGGCTTGAATCTGCAGAAGAGCATTGGACTACTAGATTTTTCTTTTTGTCTTTAGGTTCTTCAACGAAAACGAGATGGGTCACTTTAGTTCTGATTCCGGAGATTAAAGCTGCACGCAGGTTATGAACTCTAATATTTGCCGTATGTGATGTGGGATCAACATCACGGCAAAAAACTAGCTTGAGCTCTATCACAGCATCTGAGAAAAGACATGAGATATTAGTTGGTAAGATAAAGGATGAATGTATACACCCAGTCAAATAAAACAGTAAGGCATTAATGAAAAAATTACCAGCACGTGTGACTTTAGATATGGGCTCAGGTTTGCCGTAAAGAGGATGCACTCCATAAGTATTCAAAGCACCCACCAGTATGACTTGTATGACTTGTGGTTTAGTGATCATTTTAAGAAATGCATCACATGATACATCCAAGTTTGGCTTCGTTCCGGATAGATTATCTCTCGCCGACGCCGGAGAAATGGACAGCGTTAGTGGTTCATGAAGAGGTGAGCCGGGGAAAGAAATGGGTGAGCTCGGCGAAGGAAGAGAGTTACGGGGTGAGGTGAGTGAGTTGCTGCGCTTGAAGAAGGGAGATGAAAGAAATCTAGAAATCATGATTGGTAAAGACTTGGGAGTTAGAGGAATTTGGAAAAGAAGTGTAGGTTTATTAGAAGAATGTGGAGAGGAGAGGCGAGGCGAGGGGAGTAGTTTATATATAGGGGTTAGTTATGTATACATACATGTATGTATATATGCATGTATGTATGTTTATGAGATTAAAGAAAAATCAATTCTGGGTACAGTTTATGTATTTAACAGATTTCATTTCAGGCATATATTGATTATCCAACTATGATTGTTAAGCATGCAGGAAGCATGTGTGCTAACATTTTTTAAACCAGAACTGGTATGAGTTGTATCTGAGTTTGTATTTTTCTTATTAAATGAAGGTGGAGGTGAAGGTGATCAGAGCATATCAATGCTCCGGCGGCGAGGCTGTTACTCCATATTCTTTTTCCTCCTTTTTATGCTTCCTCTTTGTACTAATATTGATTTGTATTTACTTTGTAGTTGGGCTCAACTTGCAGAATAACAATATCCGAGAGTAACAAATCAACTCATTTTTCAATATTGATGCATGTATCTGAAAAAGTCCAATCACTCTAATATCTTGAATATATGCATGGTTCGAAGAGGTTGGGCCAATATGATATCTGTAGGATTCAAAATTTTCATTTAATTTTCGAAATGCATAACATAACGTCAATTACAAACATGGTATGAAATGGAAAGAAAATTAGATAAGAAGGAATAAGAGAAATTTTGTTGCAATTTCGAAAGAGATAGGTGGCAAGGATGGATTTTTCATTATGGAAAAATATGTAGATTTTACGGGGAAAAAGCTTAGCCGATTTAGCTGATTATATAGATAGATATAATCAAATAGTCGAGAGATGATATTGTAAATGCAAACCCAGTTGAAAAATTTTTCACTTACATTTTATATTTTCTAAACTAATAAATTTGAAATATTTGAAAGATATAATAATAATAAAAAAGAACAGTTATCAAGTTGATATATAAGGTTGATCATATTATTTACTAGTTCTAAGTTCTAGTGATTGTAAACATTGAATAGAACTGGAACAAAAGATATGAGTTGAAATAAATTTATTGGGCTTTGGGCTGGGCTGCTATCCTTCAAAAGATTACAAAATATCACGGATTTCAGAGTCCAATATGCTGACAGTAAGGTCACTCCATGAATGATTAAATTTATACTAATTTTAAATTTAACAATACTTTTTGTTGAAAATTCAATAAAAAGTACTGAATTAGAATGAAATTTACTGAATGAGAATGAATGAATATTACGGTAAAAAAAAAGATTTCGAAAAAAATTTTGTTAGAAATTTTTTATAAATTCTCATTAAAAATATTTCTCGAAAAGGTTTTTGGAAAAAAGAATTTCGTATAAAAGTTCCCAAAAAGAATTCTTGAAAAAAGTTTTCCCAGGGGAAAAATTCTCAAGAAAAACAATTTTCTTTGAAAAATCTTGGAAAAATTTTTCAAGAATATTTCTAAAAGTATTTTTGGAACAAAATAAAAAATATATCATATTTTATATCAGAGAGAAGTGATATGGCATGTCCGTAGATTAATTTCGAATTCTAATAAATAAATTTAATTTTCAAAAGTCCTGAGCTGGGCTTCTTCCGTCATGCCATCATATGTCTTCCAAGTCGTCCTCACTTTTGTTGTTACGCTCCAAATCGGCTTGAATCTGCAGAAGAGCATTGGACTTCATAGCTTGAAGTAGATATTTCTTTTCGTCTTTAGGTTCTTCAACGAAAACGTGATGGGTCATTTTAGTTCCGGTTCCGGAGATTAAAGCTGTACGCAGGTTATGAACTCTAATATTTGCCGTATGTGATGTGGGATCAACATCACGGCAAAAAACGAGCTTGAGCTCCATCACAGCATCTGAGAAAAGACATGAAATATTAGTTGGTAAGATAAAGAATGAATGTATACACCCAATCAAATAAAACAGTAAGGCATTAGTGAAAAAATTACCAGCAGGTGTGACTTTAGATATGGGCTCAGGTTTGCCGTAAAGAGGATGCACTCCATGAGTATTCAAAGCACCCGCCGGTATGAGTTGTGTTTTAGTGATCATTTTAGGAAATCCATCACATGATACGTCCAAGTTTGGCTTCGTTCCGGATAGATTTTATCTCGCCGACACCGGAGAAATGGACAGCGTTAGTGGTTCATAAAGAGGTGAGCCGGGGAAAGAAATGGGTGAGCTCGGCGAAGGAAGAGAGTTACAGGGTGAGGTGAGTGAGTTGTTGCGTTTGAAGAAGGGAGAGGAAAGAAATCTAGAAATCATGATTGTTAAAGACTTTTGAGTAAGAGGAATTTGGAAGAGAAGTGTAGGTTTATTAGAAGAATGTGGAGAGAAGAGGCGAGGGGAGGGGAGTAGTTTATATATAGGGGTTAGTTATGTATACATACATGTACGTATATATGCATGTATGTATGTTTATGAGATTAAAGAAAAATGAATTCTGGGTGCAGTTTATGTATTTAACAGATTTCATTTCAGGCAAATATTGATTATCCAACTGTGATTGTTAAGCATGCAGGAAGCACATGTGTGCTAACATTTCTTAAGCCAGAACTGGTATGAGTTGTATCTGAGTTTGTGTTTTTCTTATTACATGAAGGTGAAGGTGATCAGAGCATATCAATGCTTCGGCGGCGAGGCCGTTACTCCCTATTCTTTTTCCTCCTTTCTATGCTTCCTCTTTGTACTAATATTTATTTGTATTTAGTTTGTAGTTGGCACAACATGCAGAATAGCAATATCCCAGAGTAACAAATCAGCTCATTTTTCAATATTGATGCATGTATCCGAAAAAGTCCAATCACTCTAATATCTTGAATATATATGCATGGTTCGAAGAGGTTGGACCAATATGATATGTGTAGGATTCAAAATTTTCATTTAAATTTCGAAATGCATAATATAACGTCAATTACAAACCTGATATGAAATATAGAGAAAATTAGATAAGAAGGAATAAGAGATTTTGTTGCAATTTCGAAAGAGATAGGTGGCAGGGATGGATTTTTCATTATGGAAAAATAGGTAGATTTAACCGGGAAAAAACTTAACAGATTTAGCTGATTATATAGATAGATATAATCAAATAGCCGAGAAATGATATTGTAAATGCAAACCCAGTTGAAAAAAATTTCACTTACATTTTATATTTTCTAAATTAATAAATTTTAAATATTTGAAAGATATAATAATAATAAAAAAAGAACAGTTATCAAGTTGATATATAAGGTTGATCATATTATTTACTAGTTCTAAGTTCTAGTGATTGTAAACATTGAAGAGAAGTGGAACAAAAGATATGAGTTGAAATAAATTTATTGGGCTTTGGGCTGGGCTGCTATCCTTCAAAAGATTACAAGAGATCACGGATTTCAGAGTCCAATATGCTGACAGTAAGGTCCCTCCCTGAATGATTAAATTTATATTTACATAATTTTAAATTTAACAGTACTTTTTGTTGAAAATTCAATAAAAATACTGAATGAGAATGAATGAAAGTTATGAATGAGAATGAATGAATATTACGGAAAAAAAAATATTTTGAAAAAATTTTTGTCAGAATTTTTTTATAAATTCTCATTAAAAATATTTCTCGAAAAGGTTTTTGGAAAAATGAATTTCATAGAAAAGTTCCCAAAAAGTTTTCCCAGGGGAAAAATTCTCAAGAAAAACAATTTTTTTGAAAAATCTCAGAAAAAATTTTCAAGAATATTTCTGAAAATATTTTTGGAACGAAATAAAAATATATCATATTTTATATGAGAGAGAAGTGATATGGCATGTCCGTAGATTAATTTCGAATTCTAATAAATAAATTTAACTTTCAAAAGTCCTGAGCTGGGCTCCTTCCGTCATGCCACCATATGTCTTCCAAGTCATCCTTACTTATGTTGTTACGCTTTAAATCGGCTTGAATCTGCAGAAAAGCATTGGACTTCATAGCTTGAAGTAAATATTTATTTTCGTCTTTAGGTTTTTCAACGAAAACGAGATGGGTCACTTTAGTTCCGGCTCCGGAGATAAAAGCTGCACGCAGATTATGAACTCTAATATTTGCCGTATGTGAGGTGGGATCAACATTACGGTAAAAAGCGAGCTTAAGCTCCATCACAGCATCTGAGAAAAGACATGAGATATTAGTTGGTAAGATAAAGGATGAATATATACACCCAGTCAAATAAAACAGTAAGGCATTAGTGAAAAAATTACCAGCAGAAGTGACATTAGATATGGGCTCAGGTTTGCCGTAAAGATGATGCACTCCATGAGTATTCAAAGCACCCACTGGTATGACTTGTGGTTTAGTGATCATTTTAGGAAATGCATCACATGATACGTCCAAGTTTGGATTCGTTCCAGATAGATTATATCTCGCCGACGCCGGAGAAATGGACAACGTTAGTGGTTCATGAAGAGGTGAGCTGGGGAAAGAAATGGGTGAGCTCGGCGAAGGAAGAGAGTTATGGGGTGAGGTGAGTGAGTTGTTGCGCTTGAAGAAGGGAGAGGAAAGAAATCTAGAAATCATGATTGGTAAAGACTTGGGAGTAAGAGGAATTTGGAAGAGAAGTGTAGGTTTATGAGAAGATTGTGGAGAGGATAGGCGAGGGGAGTAGTTTATATATAGGGGTTAGTTATGTATACATACATGTACGTATATATGCATGTATGTATGTTTATGAGATTAAAGAGAAATGAATTCTGGGTGCAGTTTATGTATTTAACAGATTTCATTTCAGGCATACATTTATTATCCAACTATGATTGTTAAGCATGCAGGAAGCATGTGTGCTAACATTTCTTAAACCGGAACTGGTATTAGTTGTGTCTGAGTTTGTGTTTTGCTTATTACATGAAGGTGAATGTGAAGGTGATCAGTGCATATCAATGCTCTGGCGGCGAGGTCGTTGCTCCCTATTCTTTTTCCTCCTTTCTATGCTTCCTCTTTGTACTAATATTTATTTGTATTTACTTTGTAGTTGGCTCAACATGCAGAATAGCAATATTCCAGAGTAACAAATCAGCTTATTTTTCAATGTTGATGCATGGTTCGAAGAGGTTGGGCCAATATGATATGTGTAGGATTCAAAATTTTCATTTAAATTTAAAAATGCATAACATAACGTCAATTACAAACATGATATGAAATAGAGAGAAAATTAAATAAAAAGAAATAAGAGAATTTTTTTGCAATTTCGAAAGAAAGAAGTGGCAAGGATGAATTTTTCATTATGGAAAAATAGGTAGATTTGACGGGGAAAAAGCTTAGCAGATTTAGCTGATTATATAAATAGATATAATCAAATAGCCGAGAGATGATATTGTAAATGCAAACCCATTTGAAAAATTTTTCATTTACATTTTATATTTTCTAAATTAATAAATTTTAAATATTTGAAAGATATAATAATAAAAAAAGAATAGTTATCAAGTTGATATAAAAGGTTTATCATATTATTTACTAGTTTTAAGTTTTAGTGATTGTAAACATTGAATAGAATTGGAACAAAAGATATGAGTTGAAATGAATTTATTGGGCTTTTGGCTGGGTTGATATCCTTCAAAAGATTATGAAAGATCACGGATTTCAGACTCCAATATGCTGACAATAACGTCCCTCCCGGAACGATTAAATTTATATTTACATAGTTTTAAATTTAACAGTAATTTTTGTTAAAAATTCAATAAAAATTACTGAATGAGAATGAACAAAGGTTAGTGAATGTGAACGAATGAAAATTATGATAAAAAATTTCCCGAAAAAAGTTTTCTGAGAAATTTTTAATAAATTTTCATCAAAAATATTTCTTGAAAAGGTTTTTGGAAAGAAAAAAGTTCCCAAAAAGAATTCTTCAAAATAGTTTTCCCAGTAAAAAGTTCTGGGAAAAAATTCTTAAGAAAAATAATTTTCTTTGAAAAATCTCGGAAAAAAGTCTCAATATATTTTTGGAATGAAAGAAAAATATATTATATTATATTTAATATTAGAGAGAAGTAATATGACATGTCGGAGATTAATTTCGAATTCTAATATGTGAATTTATTTCGGTTTGACATTTTAAATTAAAATTTTCAATAATTTACATTCGATCAAGTTCAGGGTTTTAATTTTTCTTTTTCCAAAACAGGACATCATTGATTTTGATTTATAATCGTAATAAATAAGAAAAAACGAAAGGAATATACCAAAAGTAACGTAACGGAATAAGAATAAAAACTCAATTTTCAAATGTAGAGCAGTACTTGCTTGCAGCGCAAATAAAATTACAACTACTGCTGCTATATAATTACAAAAAGAATGGGAGAGAAATGTTTATTAGAGAGATATACACACAACATACAAATATAGATACAGATATGGATAAATAGAGAGAGAAAGAAGAGAGAGAGACCGTCTGCAGAACTAGAGGTCAAACCCAACACAACCACAACAACATATACATACAACTCTCTATACGTATCTATCTCCCCTATATAAATGCTTGATTGGATTCTGTTTTGAGTAATCTCCTAAACAAATTTGATTATGAGGAAAAACCAAAACAATATTAATAATATCAACAACACAAATACGACTAATGCCTTCTCTTTACCTAATTCATTTAAACTCATTTCTTCTTGTATCAAAACGGTGTCGTCTTCTGTTCGTGCTTCTGTTGCAGCTCCCTCTCATCATCTCAATAAGGACCAGGTTTTTTTTTTTTTTTTTTCATTTTTTTGTATTTAATTATTTATTAATTTGTTGATTTATCTGTTTATGTAGCGCTGGATGATGATAGTTTTTAGTTTAATTTGTAGTTGATTTTAGTGTTTGTTGTTTCGAATGATTCCAATTAGGATGTAAAATAAGATCAGCAATTACGAAACATTAGGATTCGTGATGTATGCATCTCTAGTGTAGTCTAGTCTAGTCTAGTCGTGTTGTTATAGCACTAGATGATGTTAGTTTTTAGTTTAGTTTGTACTTGATTTTAGTGTTTGTTGATTCGAAGGATTCTAATTAGGATGTAAAATAAGATTAGCAAGTACTAAATAGGATTCATGATTCATGATTCATGATGTATGCATCTGTAGTCTATTCGTGTTGTTATGCAAATCGCCTGCCTAATTATTCATGTACAGTTTCGTGTTGGTTGAACTTGAACCTATTTATGGTGATTTGCAGCTACTTCGATATGCACGTGAATATGTTTCGGGTTAGAAGTGCATTATTGATCATGTTTTTGCGAATCTAGCAATTACAATTGTATTTTTACTTGATTTGGACCTATAAAATTATTTCTAACTTAGATTAGTAACTAATCTAGTTATGTATTGAAAAATACCTGTAGAAGTGTATTATTGATCATGTTTTTGCGAATTTAGCAATTGCAGTTGTATTTTTACTCGGTTTGGACCTATAAAATTAATTCTAACTTCGATTAGTAACTAATCTAGTTAGGGATTGGAAAATACCTGTTGGTTAATATCTTTAATAGTTGAAGCTTATTTTAGGAGTTCTTGTATAAATTTTATTTTACTTAAGTAAATAGATGGCTTAAGATGACGGATTTTATTCTAGCATTGCGATTTGTAACAAAGTACGGGACAAGGAAATCTTCAAGATAGAAAGGAAGAGAAACGATAACTACACCTCACATCCATAGTAATTAAGACTCTCGCTTAAGCATGTAATAGAAATTTGATATTATTCATTTTGCCTTGATTACAGTACCAAATATTCCTATATGGGCATGTGGAGTAGTCTCCAAGAAAACCAACAATTGAGAGTTGATTGACATGATTTTTGGGATATGCATAATAACTCCCACTTATTATGTTATAATTACTATATAATAATCTAGACATCCCAAAATCTTTAACTATTAATTTGAAAATCTTTATTGTTTAATTTCCCTTTTTTCTTCTTGAACCTGTCAGACTTTGCATTGGTTTAGGGGTCACTTTGCAAATCTGGATGATTTATATTTTTTTTGTCAAGTGAATGATTTATATCTGATTGTTAATATTTATGAGTTGAGTGATCCAAATAAATAAAAAATCTGAATCCTGATGAATAATATTGTTTGTTAAATTATTTTGTAAATTATCCGAGTGATATCAATCGATACTTTACCCTGAGTAAAGAATAGAGCATTTAAAGAAATAAGTTGTATGAAATTTATTAAATATGTAAACTAGATAAGTTAATTTTAATATAAATTAGACAATATATATTGACATTAGATATTATGCTGTTAAACATAATACCTTAATGACACATATGTGAAGTATAGAGTAAAATTTATTTAATTATTACTATACAGAAGATAAGATAAAACAAAGTTTTATAAAATTAATAATTTTTGCATTTATATGAGCATGGATTTACAAATCAGTATAAGGTAACGTCAAACGTGGTATGATGTGTATAGTCAATAGTGTTGAGACAAACACCTGACCGATTCAGTTGACAACTTTGACATGATTCGCTCAGCAGTTATTCTGACATTCTTATATATTCATCTGAAAATTGATGCCCAACGATCTTAATAGGTTTTTTGTTCACTTCAGATCTAATCAGCCATTTTCAGCAGTAAAAAAATGGCCCTTTAGTCTGTCATCGTCAATCCTGCATTTCAAAAATCTCAATTTCTAAAACTAAGATTCTGTTTTTCTGTGTGTTTGTTCAACATTATGAAGATTTAGTGGTAACTGATGCTTTGATTCATAGAATCTATTCGTGTCCTGTTTACTCTATATTGCAGTTAGTCCAATGTAATTTTCATATTACGTTGGCCGATGCGTCCATTTTTCTGGCTTTTTTACTTCTAATACAGAATACCCAACTTTCAATATGCATGTGTTTCTTATTCAAAGATTTTGAAGTACATCTCTTTGTACACATGGTAGTAAAGTGAATTTACTCCTTAACTTACTACTGTATTAGAAATTTTTTATTCGTAAAATGATCTACACTTCAATAGACAAAGAAAGGTTGAATAATTTATAATTTCAAATACAAATTTGAAGTGCATGTAAGGTTAATAGTTTTATATTTATATCTCAGATAGACAGATAAGGATACTTATGTATGAATTGAAACATTGCACTACACAATAAGTGATGTTAGTCTGACTACATATATAATATCATCCTTGAGAATTGAAGAAATAGATGACTCGTGACTGAACATAGACCTATTTGCATTAAAAACTTAATTGAACCCCCCACCCCCCCTCTTCCCCCTTCAAGTAGACGGTACAATAAATTGAAAATTTATAAGTTATGAATTTCAATTGCAACCTTTGGGTGGTTTGTATGTTTTGTCAGACCCTGAACAGAATCTCTATGATATATATATTTACAAACCTATATAAAGTTACTTAACATGAGCCATAATGCTAAAGTGCACATAGGTACCTTAATGATTTCTCTATTTAGTGTACCAACAATCTAGGTTACTTGAAAGATATGTAATGTTCTATTTTGGATGTTGGCATGTTTCTCATTTTCATTTTCTGCTAAATTGGGTTATTGTAGTTTCTCGTTTATTTAAAAACTGCCGATGGTCTACCACACAAACTTACTAGTGTGCTGTGCGAATTTACTGGTAAGCAGGTGTTATGGGCTTGCTTTGATCGATTAGAACTTGGTGCTTCTGTAGTGAAAACTCTCCTGCTTCTAGGGTACTCGAATGGATTTCAAGTTCTTGATGTTGAAGATGCTTCCAATGTCACTGAACTGGTCTCACGTCGAGATGATGCAGTCACTTTCTTGCAGATGCAGCCAATCCCTGCAAAATGTGACGGTTGTGAAGGATTCATAGATTCGCATCCTCTGCTCTTAGTCGTGGCAAGTGAAGAGACGAGATGTTCTGATCCGGTGCAAAATGGTAGGGATAGTTCATTAAGGGATAAATATGAACCTCATGTTGGAGCTGTTATTCATTCTCCTACAGCTGTCCGTTTCTACTCATTAAGATCTCACAGCTATGTTCATGTTTTGAGATTCCGATCAGCTGTGTATATGGTCAGATGTAGCTCAAAAATAGTGGCTGTTGGTCTTGCTACACAAGTAAGCCTTTACATCTCATGGTTTTGTCTATTTCGCAGTGTTATATTATACAAGTAGTAGATGCTAATATTATAAGGATCAAGGATGTGTCTTCCATGCTACTAACAGTGCATCAACAATTTTAGCCTAGATTTTAGTGTTAAAAAAGACGGTAATTACTAGCTTATTTCCTTTGTGATGTACAGTTATTCTATATATCTTTATATAGATGTTAATTATAATGCACTATGTTTTTTAAAATGAAATGTATAATGAACTTTTGAAAAAAATTAGTTGTTTCTAAACGTCTTCTAGGAAATTATTTCAAATTAAATAATATGAAATTATATTATATATCTAAACTATCATATGTATTTTGATATCAAAATGTTGTAATTGTACATTTCTACTTGTGCTTATTACAATATTTTTATTTCTTTCAATGATCTATGTTAGTATATCCAATTATGTGTAAAACAAATATTATACAGAGAGGTGGTTTGTTAAACTTTTGTCATGCCTCTAGACTCTTGATAATTTCTAGATATTACGTTATTCTTTTCATTATCTTTAGAAATTGAAACCGTGATCTCCACTCTTAATTATAGATAAATGTTATAGCTTGTAGTTGCTAGAAATTGAACCTTACTCTTAAATTTTCCTAATGTAGAGCATCTTTAGAGAATCTTTTCAATTATAGATAAAACAGGCCCAGATTTTTTTAGCATCTAATTCGACGGTGTGTAATCAATAACCATTTGGATGTAGGGATAAGATTCCTCTTACTCTTAATCTAACTATAATATATATGTATGATATAGTTGATGTCAACTAGGGATCAGGCCCCTCTTGCAGTGCGGACTAATAGGGTTGGCTACCTAGCTAACTTTCATAATTAAACACCGTTACTATGTAATTAGATCTAATTGTGAAAGACGTATTACAGGATAATTCACGGGTGGAGCCAAAGAATGTGAATTATACAGTTATTAATAACCTTATTTAAATGAAGTAAAGGCTCTGGTGTATAGATAAACCTCGCCGTTTAAGTGTGTGTATTTGATTTGAGCTGTACGAGATGAAAGTTAATTCTTAATTGCCTAGGTGGAGAACATTTGGTTTCAAAACAAACACATTGGTTTCATTCTCTTTTACTCTCCAAGTATTTACTGCATGGGTGATCGTAGTCCACAATACTCCTAATTTCTATATATCTAATCTGGAAATGTGCTTAGAGCTTGTACATATTTACTTTTTGTATGAATGCATAGTTTGGAACTCTAATGCTAATTATTGTTTATTTGCGTGCTGCAGATTTATTGTTTTGACGCTCTCACTCTTGAGAGTAAGTTCAGTGTGCTCACTTATCCCGTCCCTCAGTTGGGAGGCCAAGCACTTAGTGGCGTCAATATTGGTTACGGTCCCATGGCTGTTGGCCCTAGGTGGTTAGCTTATGCTTCTAATAATCCCTTGTTATCAAACACAGGACGCTTAAGTCCACAGAGTCCCAGTATATCTCCAGGTGTTAGCCCTTCTACTTCACCCAGCAATGGCAATTTGGTGGCTCGATATGCTATGGAATCTAGTAAACAATTAGCTACAGGGATAATTAATCTAGGAGACATGGGATACAAAAAGTTCTCAAAATACTGTCATGAGCTTCTTCCTGATGGTTCTGGCTCTCCAGTGTCCTCGGGTGCAAGCTGGAAAGTGGGTCGGACTGCAGCTCATCAAAGTGACGTAGATACTGCGGGAACTGTAAGTCTTGTGCTTAATTTTATATATTTATCTTATTTTTGAAAATTGTTGATTGTTGGATTATCAATTAATTAAAAAATATGTGAATTCTTTTCCTCTCACGGGCACACATTTATTCTTCGGAAAAACATAGATCTTTCCTTTTCGTTGTCCACTAATTGTACTGGGTTGAACAGTTAATTGGTACAGTTCTGTGATTCTTTAGGTGCAGCAGTATACTGAATCTTTCTTACAACCAGAATTTCAGAAGTGCACTTATATTGAATTTTTATATGTAGGTCATTATAAAAGATTTGGTGTCCAAGGCTGTTGTATCACAGTTCAGGGCACATACCAGTCCCATATCTGCCCTTTGTTTTGACCCAAGTGGGACTCTCCTGGTCACTGCATCCGTTCATGGTAATAATATAAATATTTTTCGAATCATGCCTTCCTACTTGCAAAGTGGACCAGGAACTCATAGTTGCGATTGGAGTTCTTCTCATGTTCACCTTTACAAGCTCCATCGTGGCATCACTTCTGCAGTAATATTTTTTTGTAGTCACATACCATTGTGTACCAATGTAATTAATGATATTGATTCCGACATAAATGCTGTAAATTTATAACCTTTATTCATGCGACAGGTTATTCAAGACATATGTTTTAGTCCTTTTAGTCAGTGGATAGCTATTGTTTCATCCAAGGGAACTGGTCATATTTTTGTTCTATCTCCTTTTGGTGGTGAGACTGGTCTTCAAATGCAAAATTCTAATCTCAATGGACCAACTTTACTCCCTCTTCTTTCTGCGCCTTGGTGGTCTACTTCATCATACATGCTGAAGCAGTCCTACTCTCCACCTCCACCCCCTCCGATCACTTTATCTGTGGTGAGCAGGATAAAGAATTCCAGTTGGCTCAATACTGTGAGCAATGCGGCATCGTCAACTGCAGGAAAGCTCCCGCCTCCATCTGGTGTTGTTTCTGCCATTTTCCATAGTTCTGTGGGCAATTTACAACCCACAACCTTAACCGTAAATGCATTGGAGCAATTGATGGTTTATTCTCCTTCCGGCTATGTAATTCAATATGAATTGCTGCCTTCTGTTGGAGGAGATCAAGGTGAATCTTCTCTGAGAAATGGGACAAGTTCGATGGGGCAGGTACAAGAGGAAGAGTTAAAGGTGAAAGTTGGCCCTGTTCAATGGTGGGATGTCTGCCGGAGAGCAGATTGGCCTGAAAGAGAGGAATTTATTGGTGGAAATATTCTTGGGAGACAAGATTCTTCAGAGACAGTTATGTACCCTTCTGAGTATGAAGATGATGTTACTAAGGAAAAGGAATCGGTGAAACATCATGATCGATTCCATTGGTATCTTTCTAATGCAGAGGTGCAGATGAGATCTGGGAGGACACCAGTTTGGCAAAAGTCTCAGGTATGTGTATCAGCTAAACATGATGCTCCAATGTGTTGTGTTTATCTAAATTGTTTTAGTTCATACATATTTGTCATGGCCATTTTACCTTCAATTTAGGTCTATTTTTATGCAATGAGCCCTCTGGCATTTGAAGAAGAGAGACAGAGTAATGATGGAGAAATTGAAATTGAAAAGCTGCATGCCCTGGAGATTGAAATAAGGAGGAAGGATCTACTGCCTGTCTCTGACCATTTTCACCAGATTCATCATGAATGGGCTAATAGCAGCAGGTAAGGACACAAATATATTTTCTACATTTTTAGTTCTCTACTGGAAATTCAGAGCCTTCCATGATTTGAATTCTGAGCTAACAATTGAAGGATATGATATGCATTGAACAAACTTGGGGTATAGGACATGACCACAGGATTATAAGGAGGTACATGTATTGCATGTACTATCATTCTCCCAGACATACAATTTACACTATATTAAGAAGCCTAGGTATCTTGACAGGAATCTTTTTATGTTAAGTGCTCAATCTACTTCTCTCATGAGAGTAAATTAAACTTTGGTTTCTTGGACACCAGTTATTTGCATTTTTTCTGAGGCTTAACTAAATGAAGGTCCATCCAAAGTGATAGCTAACATACTTCCTACAGAAATAAGTCAAAATGATATAAAGTAAGCAATTCAATTTTGTACATGTAACCGGTGGAATATTATGTATTAAGATTTTTCAAAAGTGAACATGAAAACCATGTGGCCACATCCAAATAGATAATTTTTATTTTTTAGTGTGCAAGGACTAGCTATGTCAAATCATTGTTTTTCTATCCGTATATGATAATCTCGGTATATTTGTGGTTCTGGAGACTTTACGTGCTTCTTATTTGTTTAATTTATCTTCTTATATTTTTGTTAAACGATTTTTATTTATTTATTATTTTTTTTTTACAATTTATTGCCTAAACAAAGTTTCTGGCTTGGAACATATTTTTGTTCCTTGTACAGGCATCTTGTGTGGATGGATAATTTTTAATTAAATAATTCAATATATTTTATTAAACATGTGATTTATGTGGGGAATAAAGCACCTTCACTTTTGTTCTTTTGTATATTTCACTAGTATTTAAGAGGTCGTAATATTGAAGAAGTAATGCATGTATATGTGTTTTTCTTTCGTTTTTGCACGCAACTGAAGTTGTAATTAGAAAATTATCTTTCTTGTACTGATTCTTATTGGGGATTGAGATGATCACCTGGTTGCAGAGTTAACCAGTTCTATTATTTTCTCTCATCTATCTGAATTAATTCAAAACTTTAGATTTTTTGAAATATTTCTATACACGTTATTAGTTGATTTATTTTAAATTTTTAATGAATTTTCTGCAGGGGCCTTGCTACTGGTAGATATTCACCTTCCTCTTCTTTGAGTGATGAGGGTAAGAAGTACTCTGATGATGCCAAAGTGCTGACACCTAGTTCAGTTGATAACTTAGTTACTGGTATGCAAACCGCAGTGATATATTAAATTATAATCTTGTCCATCTTATTACTATGTATTTTACATGACAAATCTTCCTTCAGGGATACCAAGGTCATCAACGAGTGTGTCAAAACCAGAGTACAAGGCTGCAATAAATTCTTATCCTTCCTTTAGACCAATTGATAATGAGAATAATAAGGTTGAAGGGTCTAATTCTCTGCCAAAGCAGAACTCAATTGGCAGAGCTGCTGCCTCAACTTCTCCTGAGCTATCTCCAAGTATAGCCTCTGCATTCGAGGAAGAATATGTTAATAATTATAATAGCATTCCCAGCAAGGCTTCACCTTCTGGGGGGAATATTTATGAAGAGGTTCTTTCTTCAAGCAGTGTTGTGACAGGTGATGTTTCAAACACAAGTTCCAAACGTTCTGATTCAAGTACAAACATTCTTGAAGAGCTAGTGCATGAAGATATGCCGTATTTTCAAGAGGGGTACTTCAAATCAACAAACCTTGATAAACATAATCATTTTGATGAACATATAACTGAGGTCGACAGAAGTACTAATCATTGCAACAAGGCAAATTGTGAGGAAGATGCAGATAGTGATGACATGCTTGGTGGTGTGTTTGCTTTCTCCGAGGAAGGTGCGTAACTTCAATTAAATCACTACTTGAATAGTCTTGTTTGTTTTTAGCACGGGTGTAAATGAGTCAATCTATTCGTGAGCTATTTGAGCTTAGCTCATAAAATAGTCAAATTCGATTTGACAATGATCGAGCTGGCTCGACCCAGCGCGCGCGAGCGCACACACACACAAATATATATATATATATATATATATATATATTCAAAATTAACGTATTTTTGACACGTGATCGAGTTGAGCTTGAGTTGAACTTCTTGTATTTGAGATTTTGTCAATATAATAAAAATTCGAGTTTTCGAGCTGAGCTTGAGCTTATCGAACATTTATCGACCCAAGCTTCAATCTTAAAATTTATGGCTTGGGATTGCTTGAACTTTTATTCAAGTTCGATATTCGATTTGGCTCTGACCAATTACCCCCCTAGTCTTAGCATGTTGTTGATCCCATAAGCTGTAAAATCCTAGAAAATATATAATATCAGGGCGGGTATCTGCAGTTTTTGATTTTTCGACAGTGTAACTAAAAATTTACGTGTTGGCAGGTTGACATATACGCGCTTCCCTAAGCTGCAACTGCGTTGCTCTCCTTTATTTGTGCTTTGCTCGTCATAGAAAGGTAATCTGTCTGAGAAAATTTTCCGGCTATTGCTTTCTGGAAGACTATATCCAAACTAACCGATGCAGTACGACACGTTCTTGTATAAAACCCAGCTTAGCCGGAGGAAAAAAGAAAAAAAAGTTGTCTGGTTTCCTCCCTTCTAATTCTTGTGTACATAGTGTAAATTGAAAATTAGTTAACATTTGATTTGTGTGGACAGGCTCTTTGTCTATGCTGTGTAACAATATTTAGTGTTTACCATTCTCAGTAAAAAAAGGAAAAGAAAAAGTTGTACAGCCCCTTTCCATTTTACATAACTTGATCTGGTTTTGCTTGCACATACTTTTTAGAGAATTGTCCGCGCTTTATATGTGCCTTATGTGCTCAAGGGCACATGGTAGAAAATTCGTTGTTTATATTGGTGTCTTGTTTTGTTTTGTTGGATGAATGAAAGAAAAATAATAGAGAACCTGATTTTGTTGGGGCATACAGTGTATCATTCCTCCAGGCTCCAGCAAAGAGATTTGTCGGTTAGTGCAAATGATACAAACATTAAATATGTATTTGAGAAGCATATTAATAATCCTCGTATCCATATAAAAAAAATTAGTTAAAATAAATGAGAGCAGGAGTTATATGATCGTCATATTACTCGTTATAATCGTGCAACTAAAATTCACTCGCTGAGAGTGTGGTATAAGTTCTTTGATCAGCGAGTGAACTATAAGTTTTTTGATTTTTCTATTATGTGCCCATGGGTATACATTATGTCGGTACAAGTCTACTTCCATCGCTGAGTAAGCTCTCCGTGTCATGATGCAGACTCGGTCATTTATAGTGTGCCATTTCTTTTTGTTTTGTTCTTGAACTATCCCTTTCTTGATCTTGATAGTATATGACCTTGTCGTGCCTTTTTCCAGAGATTTTTCTCTGTTCACTGCTTTCAACTTGGATGCCTGATATTTTTGCAGTATTTATACTTCTACGATTCTCTTTCCAGGCCTGTGAGCTCTATGATTTCTTGTGCCGATGGTTCTAAAATTTTCCGATTTAACACTCAATCCATACTAAGGTGTTAATAACAATTCGAGCTTTATAATCCGTCTAATCATATCGCAAACTAATATAATGCAGGGCGCTGAAGATATTTTATATCGAATTTCGAAAAAGTTACTAAATTTTCATGTTCGTAAATTAATTGTTAATTATTATTTGTCTTAAAAAAAATAGCTCCCTTTAATTTGAAAACATGATAGAGAGACCGGAGTCATTCTTCTAAAACACAAAAATTTAAATTGGTTATTAATTTGCAAATTTGAAAATTTGACGACCTTTTCAAAATGTGATATAAAGTACAACCATCAATCTACATTAAATAATATTTTTTATATTAATATATCTAATTAGCTATTTTAATTATCAAATTAATTGTTACTTGACCGATTAATAGCTATCATCAATTATCGATTTTTATAATAACCAGGTGATTTACTGAGTTGGTACCCTGTGCCAAAAGTGTTTTCATAAAATAATTACAATGTTTATATGGTGCATGAAATCATCATCATATAATAATAGGTAAACGTGGATAAGACAATAACAAGAGTTCGAGGTTGGGGTTGGTAGGACTAGTAGAATGGACGGGTGAGATACTAATTTGATCTTAGGGGAATGGATGGGTGATGTTTGATGATATGGATAGGGTTAGTTCACGTTCACCCTTCGCTTCACATTTCTCTTCTCTTTTTTTGACCAACTTTTTGACAATGTTGATTTTGATTTGTACTCCCTCTTGTCCCATTGAATTCTATACGTTATTTTTTGACACGTTTTCTAAGACTCATTTAGAGTATAGTTCTATAGTTTTTTTAAAAAAAATTTATTTTTTGAATAAAAGTTTAATGTTTAAACTTTTATTCAGGAAAAAAATTTCAAAAAAAAATTATAGAACTACACTTTATAAGAGCCTCAAAATGCGTGTAAACAGTAAACATATACATCCTACCGGGACGGAGGGAGTACATAATTAGAATTGTCTTTATATTAATGAATATTGGTACCATTTTAAGTAGAGCTGCAAACGAACAGAGCCGAGCCGAGTTCTGTCCGAACCGAGCCGAGCTTAATTTTTTTTTAAACCGAGCCGAGCCGAGCCGAGTTTAATAACCGAGCCGAAAGTGATGTTCAAGATCGGCTCGTTAATAAGCGAGTCGAACCGGAGCCGAACCCGAGTTTGCTCACGAACAACCGAGCTGAGCTGAACTCGAGTCGAGTTATCTACTAATAGTTCGCATATATTTTTTAATCGACCAATTTTAAAGTATAATTTATAATTTTACAAGTTATATTGAGATCAAATACTATTCTTATCTTACAATGATATACTCACACTCACAATCTACACTTGTTTCTTAGTCTATATCATTTCAATAAGATGTAAAATTTGGATATGTGTTAATTATTCTATAAAAAAATTTAAAAATTGAAAAAAATCAAACACAAGTCACAAGTAGAATTGTACAAGTACCTAAGATTAAAACTATTAATATTTATAAGCGGGAGATAACTTTTTCATTTTCCCCGTAAGTGAAGTACATGTACTTAGTTTATGTCTGTTTGTTGCAATTTCAGTTCACGCTATAACTTTTTCGAATCTCTTTATCAAATCTCCGGGATAACTCCAAAACTCCCATCTACTTTACTC
>PHNY01049869.1:1606-17321 GCA_003724115.2 Anethum foeniculum
TTACAAGGCACAATAAAATTCAGAGAACAATTTATGATAAATAAAAACTACAAATACAATTGGGAAAATCGATTTTTTTGTCACTAAACTACTATCACTTTTAGAAACTTACCATCCAACAAATTTGTTCCTCACAATCAGGCTATAACTAATTTTTGTATTAGAATTTGATCTTTCCGTTAAAAATACTTAACATCCGTTAAGTTTTATTCCAGCTTGGCAAGGAAAATCCACCTGACATGTAATATTATATCATTAAATCAATAATAAAATAAAACAAAATAGAGTGTAATTCTCATAAGCCGTGGATATAGAGACAATCAGAACAAAAGCTCTCTTTCATAAAACACTAAACATAAAATTAGGGTTTCAAAACTAAGGCTAATCGCTGATGAATACAATACATAAAATTAGGGTTTCAAACCTAAGGCTAATCGCTGATGGATACAATCAGATTTGAGATACTTCACGGGGGCGAGTTCAAAATGACGGAAGACATCTACTACTAAAAAGAATCCAAGGTTTTGATAATGTCCGACTCAGTGCTTCAGCCCCACAAGTGCAACGTTCGATAACCTTACGCTTGCTTGAGAATCGATTGAAGAAGATGACATGCTATAAGCAATTAATTTGAACTTAAACCCTAATTAGTTTTATTCCCCACATTTCAATGACTCATATATAGATATGATATACCCAGTAGTTTAAAATGCTAGAATTATATAACCACATCATGTCATTAGTACACATAAGCAAACAAATACATACCGGAAACTTTTTTAACTGTTTAAATATAATGAATAACGGAATGATTAAAACCATAAACGTCTGTAACGTTAATTGTTGTATTTAATAAAAATTTGTTAAGTGGTAAGTTTCTAAAAGTGATAATAGTTTAGTGACAAAAAAATCGATTTTCCCAATACAATTTATGTAACTCAAACAAGATTTCATGATAAATTAGCATCTACAATTACCGAATATGGTATTTAAAGGATTAAGAGCAGCCTGATTCATAGTAGCATCGCCAACAAGATGGTGCGCATCAGTGAAATCAACACAAGATGGTGTAGTTCTGTTGCCATGCTCATTTGCAATGATTTCAACTCGACCATGGTGCCAAACTCCAACGCAACAGTATGTTGTGCCTAGATCTATTCCAATTGCTATTTCATCTTATTTTTCCATTTCTACATGCAGTAAGTGTTGAAGAGTGTCAGGAAAGCTGCTTTAGGACTTTTGTATGAGCAAAAAGAAGTGCTAAAGTTTTAAGTGTTTATTTCAGTTTACAGCCCCTCTAGACACCTCTTGATATTCCTTTTTTTTTTAAGGGTCTACATATTCGTAGATGAATTGTATCGAATACAATAGCCGCATCATAGGATTTCTTTCATTCAAGAAAGTTTACCATCTAACCGAAGGACATGCAAAGATATCCCCGAAAGTTTAGACAATAAAACTTTATTGTTTGAATAGAAAAAACCTACTCCAAGCCGCCCACTTACCTGAAAAATAAAAAAAAATCTTATAGTATAACAACTATGAGAAATTTTAAAAATTATTCACAAAAATAAAATGACAAGAAAAATAACCCTTATATATATATATATATATATTAAAATAATAATAATAATAATAATAATAATAATAATAATAATAAAATAATAAAGTAAAATTCTAACCAAAGGGGAATTCCTTGGTTAGACACAAATTGGAAGTCATTGTAACATGACACAATCAGTCATTAATGACTCATAAATACCACAATACATGGTCAAAAGCTATCATAAATGGCACCACCACGTAGGCACAATAAGTCACCTTATGTGACACAACATCCATTAAATAAGGAACGACCTCTAAATAATCAAAATCATTTGTAAAAAAAATTACTTAATTCACTTTACAAAGGTTTTGTGCTATTAGGGTTTGTGCTATTAATAAATTATTATAATTATAATTATACTATTGTTATTATTATGAATTAAATTGTTTTAGTATTATGTGACATATAAGAGGGCGTCTTTGTTTTTAATAAAAAGTATTGATATACTATTAAGAGGTTCCTTATTTTAATAATAATAAATATTGATATTATTATATTAACTAAATTAGTTTAGTATTTTTGGTGACATACCATAATATAATGGCATACTATATCATTTAGAGAGTGGCTTCTACTTTTAATAAAGAGTAAAAATTAGTTAATTTAATTAATTAATAATAATAATAATAATAATAATAATAATAATAATAATAATAATAATAATAATAATAATAATAATAATTTTTAATATATTTAGTGGCATACCGCGGTATACATGACATACCATATCATTTTGAAGGGTTTCTGCTTTTAATAAAGAGTATAGATATGACTTCTGTTTAATAAGTCTGACAAGTAACGAATCAAGCAGTAATACACATTATTGAGCAAAAAAAATCAAATGTAGCATACGTATAATCTAAAAGTGCATTAATAAACTTAAAAAATTAAAATATTTGATTCTTTTTCAAAAAAATATGACAACAACATGGTACTCATTAAATAACAAAAATCAGGTAAAATTAAGAAAACACAAGAGCATTACAAATTCCTCTTCAGAAATTTGGGCCCAAAAATCTGACCCGTCCGATTTGGTCGAAGTCCAGTCAAACCCGGTCCGATCAAAGCCCGGCCGTTCAAGTCCTGGCTTTGAACCTTCAACGGGTCCTATATTTTTAGCAAAAATCCGGTCAGGCCCGGTTAAAGCCTGAGTTTTGCCTGATGTTTTGAAAAGTCCGGGCCTTGACCCTGTACGGGTAAAAGCCGGATTTAAGCCCAGTAAAAACCGATTTTTATTATATAATAGATATATGTATATACATTTACATATAAATAAAAAAAATACTTAGAACACATATTTACTTACATGTTCATGGCTGAAAATATTAATTTATATAATTAACATGAAGCAAATGTATATAAAGTATACAAATAATCATTTAATTTATCACTAAATCAATAACCGGTGAACAATTAACAATATACATGTTGGTGGATCATTAATTATATAATATATACATATTTTCATATTTACTTTATACTAATGATTATTTATAAATCTTATCGAATTTGAAAAAAGTCATCGGTCTAGTTCGTGTCCGAAAAAACCCGGTCTGGTCTGGACCCAGAAAAATGCCCTGCGCGGCCCGCCTCGGGGGCCTAAAAAATCTTATATATTTTCCAAAAGCCCGGCTCGGTCAAAGTCAAAGCCCGACCATGCCTTTGACCAGAAAGGCCGGGCTTTACAGAGTCCGATCAAAACTCGGTCCGACGGGCCTTTTGTGCATCTCCAGAGCAAACCGGTAAAATATTATTTTCAAATCATGTTATGATTCTGTAATTTAAAATATTTTTATTTGAAAAATTTATGTTACTTTATAGACAATCAGACTATTAGTGATATTAGTCGGTAATAGTGCGAAACACGAGATCAGATTAAAATAATAATATCTATTACTATTAAGTTTGTTGAATTAGTCATTGCTGAAACTGATAAGAGTATATAATAAATAAATTTTATTTAATTACTGGTAGTCATAACAAATTGAACTCAAGTAAAATCATAAAAATTACATTATAAATAAATATTTTATAATTACGTAGTTGTAGTAAATCGAATCATAACGAAATCAAATAACGTTAATTGTATAAACATTTTATAAATTTACGTAATTATGCTGAATCGAACCCAAATTTAGAGTAAAAGTAGCTAAAAGGTAATCAAAGCTCGGTATTTTTTGTACTTTGATAGTACTATTATCTTTCATTTAAAAGGTTGTTTTTCTTATTAAATAAAGAGTATAGATTTGATATACATTTTGGGAACAAATCCGAGATCTTTAACATTCTAAATCTAAAAAATCAAAATTTAGATTTTCTTTATCTAACTTACTAAAAGATAAGCTCCTTGTAAGTGTGTTTATTGTTTAACGCCAAAAATAAAATAAAATTAGGCTGTTGATACATGTACGTTAGCAGGAGGGTTTACATGTTAACGGATAAAAATAAATCAACTAAACAAACTACATGAATTTAGAAACAATTCAAATTTGTTCCATCAAATCTGATTTTTACTAATTTATTTTATTTTTGAAAAACAGACCCCACACACTTTTCCCTCTCCTCTCTCATCACACTCACCAAACTCAAACTCCCCCAAACACAACATCATGAAAAACACACCCAAACCCTAATCTCTCCTCTCTCCTCTCTCTAGACTTACACTTCCTCACTACAATGCAAGACTTCTTGGGCTCAGTTCGCAGATCTTTAGTCTTCAAATCTTCAGAAGAAGCCAGCCCTTTTGGTGGGTTTGTTGAAAAAATTGGATCCAGTATTAGAAAATCAAGAATTGGGATTTTTTCTAAACCACTGCCTCCTGCATTGCCTCCAATATCGAAAGCGAAAAGGGATGATGTGTCGTCGATTCGATGGCGAAAAGGGGAGTTGATTGGATGTGGGGCTTTTGGGCAAGTTTATATGGGGATGAATCTTGATTCTGGGGAATTGTTGGCTGTTAAGCAGGTGGGGTTTGTGATTTGATGTTTTTTGGGGGGTTTGGGTTGATGGGGTGTTTAAAGATTTGATTTTTTTGGTTTTGTAGGTCTCAATTGCTGCGAATTCGGCTTCTAAGGAGAAAACTCAGGTGATTTTGGGGATTCTTGTTTGATTTTTTTTGTCTAATTGAGGTTGTAGTGTGATATTTTGAGTTTTTTAGTTGTGATTATTTGAAATTTTGATGGTTTCGGAATAAAGGGTGATTGTAATTACTTGTTTGTTAAGTGGAATTTGTACTAATATAAATTGGGTAGGAGCTGCTGTGTGTGTTTTGAAGACTTACTCTCACTCGGAAACCCATTTCTGGGATTAAAGAGGGGATCACTAGGAGGGCTTCTTTCAGGATGTTATTCAAACTTAGTAGTTGAAATTGTATTCGAAAATATTGGGAGTTGGAGGGTCGGAATTTGACACCTCTACTAAACTTGAACTCTGATACTAGTATGTTACCAACTCTTATATAGTTATAAAGTGTTAGGAATGCTTGATTAGATTATTAGATATATATAATTAACAATGGTTAGTACAATATGATGACTTGTGCTCCTAAGGGTTGGTGGGAAATGGAAGGACACCTTTTTCCATGATATGATCATATTTATGTTTCTCAATGTCAAAGTGACTAGTAGGTATGCTTTATTCTGCAGGGTAAATCTCTCTGATGATTCTCTTCAATCGATTATTTGCCATTGTAATAATATGCTAATCCTAATGCGACTCACTGTTGGATTAACATGCTTATATACAGGCTCATGTTCGGGAACTTGAGGAGGAAGTGAAGTTGTTAAAGAATCTCTCTCATCCAAACATTGTTGTGAGTACTGTAAATTTGGAATTATGTGGATATGTTTTCACGTATCTGATATTTTTTTTTTGTTTTTTCATTGCTTTCCAGAGATATTTGGGAACTACTAGAGAGGAGGATTCACTTAATATTTTGTTAGAGTTTGTTCCAGGAGGATCAATATCGT
Source organism: Anethum foeniculum (assembly GCA_003724115.2). NCBI lineage: Eukaryota > Viridiplantae > Streptophyta > Magnoliopsida > Apiales > Apiaceae > Anethum > Anethum foeniculum. The sequence continues at coordinate 7,181 of PHNY01049869.1, forward strand.
CGCTCCTTGGGAAGTTTGGGTCTTTCCCCGAGTCTGTAAGTGAATGCAACTTATTACGTATGTTTTAAAACTAATTATTGTTTATAATAAAATAAGTAAACTTTTAGAGCGTAAGGATGTATGTATTGGCCACTGCTAAGCTGGATACAACTAGAATGTTTTAAAACAATAGCTGCCAATAATGTTTCTTATTTATCCTGATTTAAATTAATTCACCTACATCCTTGCGGTAGAAGCTCATACAGAATTATTGTAACTCTGTTGCCGAGCAGGTTCTGAGAATGTATACAAAACAGTTGTTACTGGGACTGGAATACCTTCACAAAAATGGTATAATGCACAGAGACATCAAGGTACTTTAATGTTTTTTGGAAATTTGTGGAAGCAAAGAAGCTTCACTTTGATTGCTTCTTTATTTTATTATTAACTCATATGCTATATGTAGGGGGCAAATATCCTTGTTGATAATAAGGGGTGCATCAAACTTGCGGATTTTGGAGCATCTAAGAAAGTTGTTGAACTGGTAATGAAAATTCTATTGTCAGTTATAATTATATATATATGGTATACTGTTTTTACTATTTAAAATCCCAGTATCAAAGTGCAAATGTATCAAACCCATTTCGTGTTTCTGCGTAGGCAACGATGACCGGTGCCAAATCAATGAAGGGTACCCCATACTGGATGGCTCCTGAAGTTATTCTCCAAACTGGACACAGCTTGTTAGTACTTCATATTCAACTTGCTAGTACTTCATGTTCATTAGAAATTTATCCTGCTAGTGTTAAAATAGTAAAAACAGACAAATAGAGGTGTCTTTGTTCCACAATCCATCCTATGAAATCTGAAGCAAACTCTGAGAAAATGTCTCGGCTCTAGTATGTTACAGTAAGTTTTGTCCCTCTATTTATAAATTTTTATTGACTGGCATCAAATGTAAGTGTATGCGCAAGAAAAGAGCAGACTAAAGTATCTTGACTTGATGTGCCTTTCACTTATCATTTGAGGACAGGTAAAGAAAATCTTTTTTGTCATTCAATAACCTCATATGATAAACCCTAATGAGAAATTACATGTTTTATTTAGGTGCTTCAGGGTTTAAATGCTTTAGAAAAGGTTCTTATAGTGTACAATATCAGTCAACTCTGGTCATGAATCCTCCATGTTTCCATGTCTCATTTCATCTTAATCTCTCAGTTGAACATTGACATACTGTAATGTGCATATTGAATTATTCTTGTTTTTTATTTACTTGTTCACATGATAGTGTTGTAGTCCATCTTTTTTTGACGAATTTCACTCATGTGTGTATGTTTGTTTGCAGCTCTGCCGACATATGGAGTGTAGGGTGTACTGTTATTGAGATGGCTACTGGCAAACCTCCTTGGAGTGAGCAGTATCAAGAGGTATATATGCAGGGGAGAGATACTCCTAATCACATGTTGTCTTATTGATTTGTATCTAGGAACTATATGTTAGTGTTATCCAACTTGCTCGTATGCTAAGCTTTGATGTTGCTATCAGGTCGCTGCTCTCTTCCATATAGGGACAACGAAATCTCATCCACCTATCCCGGATCATCTATCGACCGAGGCTAAGGATTTTTTGTTAAAATGTCTACACAAGTATGTCCATAAATTTCTAATTTTTATTTGTTTGCATACGTAATCTGTTGTGTTGACGCTAATATCAAATTCTGAAATGCTGCATTATATCATCCACTTTATTAGGGGCAAATAATCACCGCAAAGGATAGACACTTCTTTCCTGTATCATTTGGACAAAACTATGTTAGTTTCATTTAAAATAAATCTTCTTGAAGTTAAAAGAGGACCCCTCATGTATGTTTGTAAATCAGAAAATAAAAATGGAAAAAAGTACTGCACTGCCAAAATCAATTCCTGTTCACTGTGCAGATAAATTCTTTCTTGCTTAGCTTTTCTTAAAAAAAAAAAACTTCATCAGTTCTTTGTCACATGTAGTAGATGATATTTTTGTTTCGGGAGATCTCAACACTCATTCTTGTTCCCGTGGATGAATTTACTATCTGTGTTGTGATATGCGGTTGATGTTGATCAATTTTCTTTTATATGTTTTTGTAATTGCTTCTCTCAGACATTTTTTTCTTTCTGAAAACTAAACAGGGAACCAGATTTGAGGCTTACTGCATCAGACTTATTACAGGTTCTTTCGAGTTTCACTGTGCTTCCGATACTGAGCCCTAATGGTCAATGTCCTTTATTTCAATCTAATTACTCTGCTTGGTTCCTGCAGCATCCTTTTGTTACTGGAGAATATCAGGAATCACATCCTGTGAATCGCACTTCACTTAATGTCAGTCAAACTTTCTTCAAATCTGAATATTAAATCTCTTGTTCTAGCTTTATGTTTCTTTTTTCTAATCTTATTGTTTTTAATGCTCAGAGGGACCATTCTGGGAAGCATATGGAAAAATCTAAAGCAAACCTTAGAAATTTGTAAGTTACATTAGTTGTCTCTAGATGTTTTTAATATTTTTCAGCTGTTAATGATTGTGGCCTTTAAACATAATATGTGCTGCAGCATGAACCTGGGGAAGAGACCATTTGGCATAGGTTCCGATGAATCTCATGATATGTGTAGTGTAAGGTGCTCTACAATATATCCTGAAAATTTATCAGGAGATGCACCCAACTGGGGGTCTAGCAATTACGATGATGACGATATGTGTCAAATAGATGATGAAGAAGATTTCTTTAGTGATGTATCAATAAAGCATAGTTCAACATCCCTTTCTGCTGATGTTAACAAGGTAATAAAGTGCCTCAGCATTCTTTGTTTTAATCTTATTGCATTTCATATTCAGTTATAACTCTTAATTTCTACATTATCAGAGTTTTAACCCGATGTGCGAACCTAATGATGATTGGCAATGTAAGTTCGATGATAGTCCAATATTGGAGAAAAGTGTCACGAATATATTTCCAAGTGAAACTGCCAATAATCATTCTGTAAGATATGGATCATCGGGTAATGGGGATATTGACTTTACGTTTCCAAGCGGCACATTGACAACAGATGACGAGGATGAAGTTACGGAGTCAAAAATTATAGCATTCCTTGATGAGAAGGTCTCGCGTTACTTTCACACTTTTTATCCTGCGAACTATTTCATGTGTGAGTTGGACAATTTATCTTCGTATTCAATTTTTGACTGAAGCCTTACTCTTGCAAACTGTTTCAGGCTCTAGTTTTGAAAAAGCTGCAGTCACCTCTATTTGAAGAATTTAACAACTCTCTGAACCCAATGGGTTCTATTAGTGCTGTTGGGACTGAAAATAAAGAAAACTTAGCTTATAATTGTAACTTACCTCCGAAAAGCAGGTCACCAAATCAGGTGCCTAGCAGAAGATATTCTGCTGCTGTAGATGTTGCCTATACTGCAAGCCCCGAGAATCGCTCTAAACATGTATCAAATGGTCGTTCAAGTCATCAAGCTATGCAGGAACCAAAGTCACCTCCATATGTGGAACTTCAGGAGGTTCCTAATCAAGAGCCAGACAGTCTTAGGTCTGTGAATTGTTTATTCATTAATTGCCTTTATCATCATAGCTTATTATAGAGCACTGAATCGAACAAATGGAATCTATTTTAAATGTTTTTCTGACAAGTTGAAGATACTTTATTACTTTTTGTAAAGGTTGTGCAAATAAGTTTTTTTCTCAACTATTTTTTATTTCACAAAAGCTGTAAATGCATGTATCTCTAATATATTTATAAGGAGCCAATAATAGGTCCCAAAGAGAGCACATATTATTCTTTCTTTAGCTTGTAATTGGTAATATTATGTTTTCTGTTTTTAACTTGAGACTAGAAACTTTTTCCTGACAGCACAAGCTTCTCCGAGAGGCAAAGAAAATGGAAAGAAGAGCTTGATGAAGAGATCGAAAGGAAACGAGGTATGTCAATTTCCTATCCCATGTTTATGTTTACTTTTTGCCAGTAAAGAGTTCTGATCATTCCAATGGATTTTGTGGACAACATTTATTTAATCTTATCAAAAGGTTTAAGTTGCATGTAGCCATGGCCGCATGTAACATCACCTTGATACTATTTTTACGGAAGCTGCAGTTTGCTCTTCCCTAATAGACATCATTTACGAGGTGCCCAATGATCCATTTTCTATTCTTCCCAACATTCTCTACCCCTGTGCTTCAGTTGCAACTTGCACCAGCCTTGATTATTATTAAACTCTTTCCAATATTCAGAATAGACAGTAGGACGTTCAGGTTCTGTAGAATCTTCCCTCTTCAGGGGAAGCAACATCCAAGGCTAACAAAATCTATTACATAAATAAAATTATTCTGATATTGTACTCTTTCACACCCTTCCCAGTTGCATGCTGTCCTCTCAACTCTATGATGACATAAGCATATATTTTTGATGTATTACATTCTGGGGTCCTGCTTTTAGATACCCAAAACGTTCTTAACCCTAAAATTTTACAAAACCCATCATTCCTCGTCTTCATTCAGCTGCAGAACTACTAAACTCTTAGCAGCTTAAGTTAGTATATCTTGCCAGAATAGCTTCAATTTTGAAAATAGATCTAACACCTTTGAACCCTATATCTTGCACTTTGCAGAAATGAGGCGGCAGGCAGGTGTGGCAAATACATCATCTCCAAAGGACCGAATTTTAAGCAGGCAAAGAGATCGATTCAGGTTTGCATTTCCTGGCAAATAAATGTATGTAAATATTGGTTGATCGTTTTCGTACTTCAAAATTTGTCCTCTTCTTTGGAAGCATGACAACTTAAGTTTCACTTCGCAGATATGATCCATCAGGCAGATCAAGGGATTTGCATCTCCAAGGATTCAAATTATAAAGACCGCGCAAGCACATATTGACATATTAATGCGGCTGTATCATATACATGGTAATCTTTACGGGAATGTTCGATCCTCCCAAGTGTTGATGTATGTAGCTCTGGTTTTGGTAAACTTAAAATTTATGATTGTATGTATCTTGGCTCCTTCATAGCCAAAATTCTTAAAAACAATTTAAGGTGGGCTACAACTATTTGTGTTCACTTTATGCTGTTGGTCTGAAAGTATTATATACTGTATTTGTTCTATTTTCTCCTGTAAGCGTAACTATAATGAATAACAAAAGTAATAAGAATGAAAACTAAGCATCTGAGGCTTATGTAGACTTGTGAGCTGACATACTGTTTGCGGAGTTTTGGTGCTTTCATTTCTTAGCAAAACAGTTTTATCTGTCAAGATTTGATGTCCTATTCTACTGTCACTGTCACAAACTTACAACCTTGTTTTAAGTCTACGTCCCATATGTAGAAAAACGGGGCTTAGCTTATCCTTTGTCGGAACTGGTTTTGGAGTTGCAGAAAAATGGGGCTTAGCTTATCCTTTGTCGGAACCGGTTTTGGAGTTGCATATATTAACACGATTAAGAAGTTGACTAAAACTTGAATCTCTTGTTTCTGTTCTCCGTCTTGTGGACATAGGAAGTGATTTAGAAAAGAGTGTGACGAGATAATCTAGTGGTAAATGACTTATTGTCTTTTGTCTGAGGTTTATCGTGTATTCCGCAATCAGTAATTTTATAATTGAAAAAAAAATTAAGATGCAGACAATCTGATTCTGATCTACTAGGTATCTGCTCAGATATTTATATTTATTTACTATAGGGGAAAGAGATCTATAAAGTAAATGAGAAGGTATAGTAGTGGCACTGAATTATGACTTATGAGAATGGATGCTACCATGTAACCTTACAAGGTAGAAATAAGAGTTCAAAAAATATCCTCTTATCATTCCCAAAACCAATGTGGCTAATTTCATCGATGCTAAATAATTTCTATACATAATAGTATATAACTACACAGGCAATTAAAAGTCTCAAAATTTTCAGCAGCATCGGGATCTTGACTAAGCTCATGTTAGATATTGTTTTGCTAAATAGATATTTAACTTGGTACGAAACCAGTTTGTGTGTATTACTTTTATGCCCCATTGGTCACATCCATATCGATTACCCCATCAATTCCCTTGAAAACAACTCGTAATTTCCTTAAACATGATTGCTTTGAGCCGCTTTTGCCTGCTGCTCCAGTGACATGGACAATATCTTTGGTGCATTTATCCATCAGCTCATACAGTGGTTTATCCAAGTTTGAACGAGTCATCTCTTCTAGTACTGCAGGTGCCTGCATGTACAAACTCTTACCCCTGTATGAAACGCTAACTCTGGATAAAAGCAGCTTCGGGTGATCTTCTAATTGATCGATGAACTGTTATAGACAAGACAAAGTAAGAGAACAGCCAACCACCAAATTGGAATTAAAGAAAAAAGGATAAAAATAGAGATTCTCATCCAACAGTCATATTAACAGAGTAGGTTTATTCTCTTTGTGAGACACCAACTCATAACAAGGGCACACAAAAAAACATGCTTGGGGAAAAAGGATGCAAAATAGATTTCAATTCCAAACTGAAACTTCTAGTAAACAGATGTGCAAAATAGATGGGAGAGCTTGTTTATCAAGAATATACCTATACTCGCGGGCAATAACCCAAATTGTAATTCAAAAGAAAATGTAACATAAAGCCCATCACTCATCTCTTTATCTTATGATAACATGTTGTCATCATTGACCATATATTTATTATCTATTTTCCAGAGCCATTGCCTGCCCCGCCAGAGTAAATAAGTCTTTTAAACTTGTTTCACAGATGGACATGGCATATGATGGCGCACAGTACTTATTAGTTTCAAGTGTATTCATTGCCACTTTCATTCCCTAAGTGTATTTATTGCCAGACTTTCATTCCCTAAGCATTACAGGAACCCAAAAGCAGAACCTCAACGGCTTGGATGATGAAATGGTTCTTTCTTAGTTAACTTTGTGATAAATTGTACTCTAGCTAGAATTAAATCACCAGAAATGTCAAAACTTGAGCGAAAACAAAATACCTTTTTTAAGGTAATTGTACTGTCCAGCTCAATAAGAATACCAGGGCCACAAACAAGACAATCCTTGTCCTTCTCAAACTCAGTGACTTTAGTATGAAGGCCATCAACACCATTATACCTGAGAATAAATCAAGCAAAGATTAGCAGACACGTGAAGGTTTTTTTAGCTTTCCACGAATAGGAACATCAAAACGAATCCCTCGACAAAAACAAGAACAGTTTTGCTCAACCCCTTAAAATTTTAAAAACAACAGAAAACGATATTATAAATACCTGTAGTGGACAATTAAGGATCTGTGACCAGAGAAAAAGAAATTACAAATACTTTCTACGGAAAGTCGGAGACTAATGGAACAATAAAGAATTTTGTGTACTCTCTCTCAATTTGCACATATAAAGACAAGTAGTTGTAGCTTGAATCCATAATTAGTTAAGTGGTGTAACGGAGATTCGCGATGCTCTCTCTAAATAAGTTAGGCAAGCATGCTTAGATAATAGAATATCAAAGTCAACACATGCAAAAGTTTTGTAGGATACAGTGAGTACTAGTGTTACACTTCTAAAATGCACTAAACTATGTGTCAGCCAACAAATTATAGGACAAATAAACATTTCAGTTATCCAGTAACATGACAAACAATGGTCATTGTGTGACCAAGTCTTGGTTTACCAAGGGCTCAATTCAAATCAATGCAACAGGGATATAAGGATGCATTATGAGGTGAGGGGATAAAGAAAATTAGTATGTCAGAGAACCCTTTTGAAACGATGATTGTGTAGATAATTAAGTTCACGTACGTTAAGTAATTTGATAGTGTTTTACTGCATCCAGATGCAATCTTCAAGGTTTCCAAAGCACATGCAGCAGATATGATTGCATTGGTGGAAGCTATAGCAGGAATGATGTTTTTCACTACACCCTGTAACACACAAATACAAACGATGCTAAAATTCAATGTAAATTGTACCATGATCTCATAGATCATACTTTACTGAAAACAGTTGAGAAATGCTGACGGTACCATACCTGAGTAAGAGTATAGGTAACGCCTGGAATGCCAAAAAGCTCAGCTCTCTTTACAGCCTACTTTTATTTGATTATATCTTAGAATAACGGAAAATATTTATTTCAGACAACAAAGAGGAGAATAACTATATATATGCACTTACAAACCTCTGAATAAATCCATTTCATATGTTCCGGGTCATCTGGATCAAAACTTTTACCATCATGGACCTGCAAGTATGAACAAATAGTTCTACAGTTGCCTCCTTAAACAAGGAAGTGTGAAAAGGAGACTATAGTATTTAAAGATAAAATACACAGACACAAAGTATGCTACCTCATCCCACTTAATTAGATGGGCGTACTCAATACAATGAGCAGCAGTTCTAGGGGTTTCTGCAAGAGTGCATAAAGGAAACTTGACTTGTGGAGGGAAGAGCCAAATGGTACATTCAAAACATGGAGTAACCCCAGGCATAATAACCCTTGCATGGCCCTTAAACCCTTCAGTTCCACCATCTACCATAGGTTTTATTGTTTCCTCTCGTGGGTTGTCATCAGCATCATACTCTAAATTTTCAATCAGGAGATGAGGGACAAAAAACTAAAGCACAATGTTGTTAAAAGAAAGATGGTTCATATTACAAATATACAAATAATTTTATCAAAATGATGTGAAAGGACATAATAATAGTAACTGACTTGCAACATGTGCATCTTAACTGTTTTTTATGGACTTGAAGCATTCCTTTTTTGTTTAATCCTTCAAGTTCTTTTTTTTTAATAATAATCTAATTAAGAAAATACATTATCTTCTGTAATACAACAAATTGGTAATTTAGACATAAGTAACAGAAATGACCCATATGATTTTGTCCTAAACAATATTCTTGTGCAGAAGAGCTTATATAAGGAAGAGACACATATTGGAAATTGACTAGATTCTCCTTTCAATTTGTGCCCAATATATCCATGAAAAAGTTGCACAAAAAATAATTTATACCTAAGAAGTAATGTAGAGATCAACGCAACAATTAACTGACAACATTTCCAACTTTAAGATAACCGTCTATGATCTAATTTCGCCCATATTCAAACTATGTCACAACATTGTACTATGAAAAGACTCTAATTGGAAATATATGAAGTGTCTGTTTCAATGACATGGTAATTATCAGCAGAAAATCTGCAGGATGATAGACTCACCCAGAAAACTACAAGCAACAGAATTTATGTAGCTTCGGGCCTCAACAGAATCAAGACCAAGAGCAATAATGCTAAAGTCATTGTAAAAATCCAGCTCTTTGTCCTCAATTCGACAAAAATGTGGCACAATATTCACACCACTGACTCTTTCCATAACTCGTTGTGCTGCCACCTCAGCCTTTGGCTTTCCGACATCATGAAACCTGCAACAAAGATCATTCTTGAGAATTCCCAAATCCACTAGTACACAAAATTATCAAGCCCTACAAACTAATTATATCCTAACATAACAAAATAATACCATGAAAGACTACTAGCTGAGTACTAACCCTATTAGGTACTCGGAGGACATGAAGGAAACAAGAAATAAATAAAAAAGAAATCTAATCCATAGATCAATATTCGATAGATGGTAATTGTATATAATATAGCTTTATCATCTGGTTCTAGGTTCTCACTTAAAACACTTCCTGAAACTAAGTAGGAGTAATAATTCAATCCCTTAGAGCATCTCCAACCATAATAGCTAAAATTGTTAGCTAAATCTTGGTTATCTAAAATTTTATTGAACCTGTAAGGGTATTTGCTCCGATGGTATTAGCTATAATGATTAGCTATATTNTTTTTTAAAATTCTTATATATATATAAATTATAAATGATAAAATAAAATAAATTTAGTTAATATTTAATTCAATACAACTGAAAATTAAATTTTATATTTAATGAGAAGATAATAAATATAATTGTAATTTAATAAATATTACAATTGAAAATATAATAACATATTTAAATATGACAAAAAATAGTAATAAACATTACTTATATATATATATATATATATATATATATATATTATAAAATATATAATTATATAAGATTTATTAGTATTTATATAAATATGCAATTGTACGTTAAAATAATTAATAAATTACATGTATGTATTTATATGTAAG
>PHNY01049869.1:17387-30062 GCA_003724115.2 Anethum foeniculum
CGAGATGAAGGATATCTATAATTATTGCTAACAGGTCTCGTGGTTGGAGGGCTACAATTTTTAGCTAATATCTATATCAGACTGACACCCAGACTTTTTAGCTAACAGATGGTGATGGTTGGAGATGCTCAGAGAACTAATTCAGTCCAACAATCAACTTCAAGCATCTATAATAACCGTACATTATACTTTTCTAAAATAAAAATAACATTTTACTTTTCGGTGACTTGCAGAATAACATCTAACCGCTACGTATAAGAACCTTGAACAACCAATAATTTCCACAAATTACAGAAGAAAACAAGCATTACTGCCAAACCTGAACAGAAACTGACGATTCAAATTAGAAACATCAATACGGTCCATATCGATAACTTCAAGATTCTTAAACCCCGAAAAGGCCAAATCTTTAAGCAACTCACACCCCAGTCCACCCGCTCCAACCACCAAAACTTTAGCATACTCTTGAAGATCGTTTCTTAACTACAAAACCCAACAATAAAAATCAAAACTTTAACCTCTAAAGCACAAAACAAGAGCAGAAAAACGCATTGCACACAAGGTGTTTGACAAAAGTCCTCAAAGAAAAAAGTGTGAAAAATGCTTACGTCAGTGCCGGGATCGAAAGTGGGACCAACGAGATTGCCGGAACGGAGGAGGAGCTTGTCGAGGTCACGTGATCTACTACTGCTAAGTTGCTTCTCCATTAGTGAGGTATTAGTTGCAGACGAATAGACGATACCTGTTTTCAATTTATATGTTTTCGTTTTGTATTTTATTTTTGAATATCAAACGAAATAGATTTTATTGCAACTTTGTAAGTGTTTTCCTTTTTTTTTTTGAAGTGATTTTATTGTAAGATTACTTAAGATTTAATAGTTAAATTATGGAACATAAAATATGTATTGTTTTGCTCACATGATTTAGTTAAATATTACGAAGTTGTTTTTGTTTTTTTTTTTTTAATATCTCAAGATAGCTTTTACCACTTGAGCTACTCTCGAACCCATAAATATTAACGAAGTTGTTGAAAACTATTCACATTTAAATACATCTACTCCCTCTGTCCCAATTTATCTATCTTGTTTGATTTTTTGTGGTCAAATTGACCTAACTTTAACTGAAAATTTCACATAGTATATAATCGAAAATAAATATAAAAATTATATCATTAGAAAATACATGTAATTTACTTTAATATGTATTTTTCAGTTTTTAAAATAATGAAAGATTGGTATTTAATTTACGGTCAAAGTTAAGTTAATATGACCACAAAAAATCAAACAAGACAAATAAATTGGGACCGAGGGAGTATAGACCTACTTATTTTAAGACAAGTCATTGCAAATTTATTTTAAATGAATCTAATTATTTTATAACTTTATTTTAAATCAAATACATACAACTATTATAATTTATAAAATATATATTCAGTAATTATTTATTTTTAAAATATATAAATTTAATTATTTTAAAGATCAATTATAGTCAACATATTTACAACAAAACAAATATAAAAAATATAAGAAAATTACAAATAACTCTTGCATAAAAACAAATATTAGAAAGATGAGAAAATTACAAATATCTAGGTTCCCCTTTCCATTAGAATATGCTGTGCCGTCTCTGCAAATATAAGAAGGCCCCAGTCAAGGCGATCATAGGCAGTTCCTCCCTAAAAAATGCACCATATACCTTGACTATCTTGTTTCTCTGCACATCTATGATTTATTATCTGCAATGCATTTTATTACCTTGTCATTAAAAGCCTTGATCAGTGCCTTTAGTTCATTTTCATTTTCATTTCCATATGCAGACACCGATTGAAGAAAAAGAATACCAAGTCTTGCCTGACATATATTGAAAGAGCATTTTCTGCCATCAACATTCACTGGATTAATACTCCGTCCGTTTTAAAATATATGTCCACTTTAGAGAGAAAAATTTGTTTCAAATTAGCTTTCCCCATCAACTTTCAAATAGTTTATATTTTCAAAATCTAACTTGATTTCACATATTTCTAATTTATATTTTCAAGATCAAGTATATACCACATATTATAGCAATTAAATGTAACTTTTTTTTATCAATATTCACTTTTTTTAATATGAGTGATTTTTCGAAAATGAACCTCCTTTTTCTGCGAACGGAGGAAGCACTGCACTTGTTCTAGCAAGATGGACAATGCATTTATTGGAGATAGTATGGATATATATAGCTGGAAGCCTGGAACCCTTTTCATAGGCGAGAGTGGATATAATTGTTTTTTGAACCAATAAATAATGGTTGTTGGATCGTTTCACCAACAGCTAAGATTTGTTAACCGCAGAGGTAGGTAAAACCGAACCGAAACAGAAAAATTTGAATCGTGCTAATTTGGTTCGATTTGATTTGGTACTAATTTTTCAGAAATTTGGAATAAATAGATCGAAATATAAATCGGTTCGGTCTTATTTTTTAAAAATATTTCGGTCCGGACCGAATAGACCGAATAATAAATATTATAAGTTTTATATTATACATTTTAAATATATCTTAAAAAATATAATTGTAATTTTTAATTTGTAATTGTATTTATACACTTTTAGAGTTCTCTATGTCACATTACTTTATAAAAATTTTAAAATTTTAAAATTTTGGTTTTATTTTTAATAATAATAAAAAATTTGAAATTTTGTTTGATCCGTCCGGTTCAAAACCGGTCCGAATTATTTCGATTCGGTTCAGTCCGAAAAAAAGTAACATTTCGATATTCGGTCTATTCGTTTCGATCATCCCTAATTAGTTGCAAAAAAATCTGGCTACTCGGAACTCGTGATCAAAATGAATGAGCGAGTGAATGATTGGAATTTTACATAACTTATTAAGCCTACATCATATTCCTATTTTGAAATTCTGGTTCCGTCACTTGTAATACAACCATAAATTATTAAACATGATACAATCGACTCCAAAATTAACTCTTAATTATAAAATTTGAGTTGGAAAAGTGCCAAAAGTCTATAAATAAGCATCCAAACAAAGTATTTAACCACCTTGAAATTTGAATGTAGTATAGGGGCCTTAGCTGGTGATCCGGGCAAATACAGGACTATTGAATCTTAATTATTCTCCCATATACAATAGTCTTTTCCAGAGGTAGATACTTTATAATTTGGTGGAACAAGGTCTCTGACATCGTACCTTGATCCAATCTTAACATATATTTTATCATCAATTTTCGCTACATAGAGATCAGCATCAGAAGCCATGATCTGCACACTGCTTGTTGCACTGATTCCATTCCTCATTCTAATTGCTGTTATTTTAGAGATTGCATCCTTTAGTCCCCAATTGAAGAAGTGGTCATAAAACTGCAAATAGTGTTAAGCAAATCTCTGTCAATGTTTATGCTAAAGCGACTCAAAGCCGTAAAAAATGATTACGATTATAGAGTACAACTTACAATTGTCGGAATCCCAGGATGAGTGAGTATGTAGGCATATCCTTGCATTACTTTGTCAGATGGGAATGGCCACATCTTCTGAGAGAATGTATCATGATTATCAATGAAGGTCACAGCATTTCCTGGTGAAATTCCAACCAAACCTGGAGGCTTTCCATTTGAGTCCTTCATTCTCCACAACTCGCCCTCTACAGCAGCTTGAAGAATTCCTTTAGTTGTAAAATCAAACGCTGTGACACCACCACCACCAGTTTGAACCCATTGAGCCAGTGCATTGCGGTGATTGTCTTGGTTGTAGTCCGGCTTTCCATCTTGCCCATAAGAAAGACTATCCCAGTACTCGCCAACAGCAAAATCCGGGGATGTATTCTGCATATAGACCTTGGTAATACTCGGAGAATATCCACGGACAAAATCAAATCTCCAGCCATGAAATCCAATTTCAGATTTGAGCCAGTTCATCCAATCTGATAACTCTCTTTGTACCCTCAGATTGAGATGGTCTATATCTGGAGCTCCTGGAAAGTCCAGGCCAGTATCTAGGTTCCCCTTGCCATTAGAATATGCTGTATCGTCTCTGCAAATATAAGAAGGGCCCCAGTCAAGGCGATCATCAGCAGTTCCTCCCTCAAAAATGCACCATATACCTCGGCTATCTTGTTTCTCTGCACATCTATGATTTATTACTATGTCCGCAATGCATTTAATTCCCTTGTCATTAAAAGCCTTTATCAGTGCCTTTAGTTGATTTTCATTTCCATATGCTGACACATTGAGATCATAAAGCCTTCCTGGTAGATATCCTGGTCAAACGATAAAAATCAAGCAAAGAGACTTCAGATGGCTGAGAAACAAAATTTAATTACATTCATCGCATGAAGGCAGCAGTCATATGTGATTACAAAGCCTCTTATTCGTCCCGCGTTCGTTTTCATTGCATTAGCTATTTAAAAGGTGATCCAAAGTCCAAAATATATATTAATAAATTCAGATATATATAATGATTTCATATCAGCTAAGAGAAATGAATTGGGAAAATAACAGACATCAAAATAACATTCATAGTACAATAGCAATTACTGTAAATTATATCAGCAAGAAACTGCAAATTTATGCTCCAAGGCATAAATTTGGAACAACAGTCTTCAGAGCGATGATACAAAAGCCGAATAGTAAAATAAAAATCAAACAATCACACAGCACAACAGCACATAATAAGCTGAATAAAAATGAGAAAAATTTCCATTAGTCTAGTGAAACTCTTAATTTTGTCTTTAAATCAAGAATGGCCACCTTGAGGGGTCATGTCTAGACTTAACATGTACGTATTTAAATTTCCGTAATCAACAAAATGGAGGAAAGAAATCGACCTTGGGGAGCGACAGATTGAGAAGGTGGTGGGAGCCAAACATGGGTAACCCCTGCAGAAGCCAGATCAGCCACAGAGTTGATAAATGAATTGTACCACCCTCCTTGCTTGTTGCATGAGTCCCAGTTAAATCCCTTAATAAATCAAAAAAATTGTTAAAAAAAGTTCACATCAGAGATATATACATGTAAATTGTTACTGAAGATTTATGTACCTGAAACAACAACGTAGGAGTTGGTGCTGCAAACGTGGGGAGGATCAACAAAAACAGACACGGTAAAAAAGAGGGGAAAGTGACACAGGTTGGCATGATTGGTGCTGAAGAAGTCGCAGTAAATTCATTAATTTTAGTTACCTGGGTTTGGTTAAATATTTATCTGTATGTTGAGATAAGATGGTAGACTTTTGCGTTGGGAGTATTCTTGTTTCTGCTTACAAGTTATACTAAACTAACTCCCACAGGGTTGTCTCAGATGGTCGGCTTATGACGCTTAAGGCTTGCAACCTTAAGGTCACGGGTTCGATTCCCTGGACGCTCCGGGATTAAGTGGGCTACCATGCTCGGGGTATGAGTGTGCTAGTATGCCCTCCGGATTAGTCGAGGTGCGCGCAAGCTGGCCCGGACATCGGATTATAAAAAAAAAAAAAAATTATACTAAACTAGTTGATGTGATAATTATGCTTTTATCATACGCGTTTATCTTTTATTTTTGTGGCTGATTTTTCAAAATAGTAATATCCCAGGTGGAAGTGGGGGGCAAATAATAAGGTACGTGAAACAAACGGCAAACAACGTGATGAATAGAATAATTATTTTTCTCTGATTTATGATTTAACAACTATAATTATTTTGTGGGGCATGTTAATGTTCATTTTAACAGCATTCTCCTACCGCAATA
The DNA here is from genome assembly GCA_003724115.2 of Anethum foeniculum. Taxonomy (NCBI): domain Eukaryota; kingdom Viridiplantae; phylum Streptophyta; class Magnoliopsida; order Apiales; family Apiaceae; genus Anethum; species Anethum foeniculum. The sequence goes on from PHNY01049869.1 coordinate 23,101, forward strand.
TTTTAGTGCAGCGACCACAATGTTCTCATCCAACGTTAGCTGGAGAACGATTTCCTTATTTTAAAAACATTGTCTTTTATTGAGTTTAATTACTTATCGAATTGGAGTGTGATAGCATTTAATCGGAAGAATCCTACGCGTTACTATACCAAAATTGTTCTTGTTAATGCAATTTCACCTCCTAATGCTTACTAATCAGTTTTAATGGTGAGTAATCAATTTTGTTTATACAATTTCATAGAGTGTATGAAAGCCAAAAAAGAAAAATTCTGATGGTATTATCTATATTCTTTCATGGCTTCAAATTTAAGTCAAAAATGTACTATTGTATTGTAGGCACTTATGCAGTTGTCCACAGCTTAGATGAATTTGTGACAAGAGACGCCTCTCGCTTTAGAAAAAGAGCGTACAGCAGCTCGTTCCATGAATCCGGAACTCCAGGTAGACACCAGTGGCTGCAGTCCTGTCTTGTGTGAGACGATGGTGGAACAAGATAATAAATAGATGAATGTCCATCTTTTCTTCTTAAAGTCATATTGCTAACATCTAACACTTCTATATGACCACCATACAATTTGCTCAACGGAGATAATATTACTTCCTTAAATATGTTGTAGTTTCCTAGACTTTGAGATGGCACTTTGTAAGTATCTAGTTCTGGCAGTTTCTCCTCGTGGCAGCCTCCGCCGTTTCTCCAATCCCCGCCTCTGTATTGTCAATGTCATGTTTAGTTTAGGCTTAAGCTTCTGTACATATACAATATACGAAATTACATTATCAAATGGAGACTTGTGATTTGTGAAGGAGTTATGGGCAAACCTGAAATGTACAGGGGAATATGTACGAAAAAAGACTTGAGTCTTGCTTGTATTTACTTCCCGCTTTATAAAGCCCATTACAGTTTCTAAGGACTTCCGATATGCAGCATCTACTTGCATCTCCATCTTCACTTCTCTTCCTTCTTGGAAGTAACAACCCCTGATCAGTCAGAAATATGATTAAGGTTAAACTCATTCTATGATATTCACGTAACAAAGATATGATGTTTGAGAAAAAGAAAATTGATCTTTCTCATAATACTTGTACAAATGCACATACATTCTAGTAGTCTTCTCGAAATTCCACCAATGCCCTGTGTTGAAAACCAAAATATCTGCATGTCTCCATTTCAAATAGCTCCAATCCACCTGATCTAATTTCAGGGTACTTCTTACATTTGGTGGAGATTTAGCAGGAGGCCTGCCCTGTGACACGAGAAAGGGAGCCCTATAGTACTCCACTGTGCAATTATAGTCCTCAAACTTGAACACCAAGAACCCTTTGTGCTTAGTAATTGGTTTGCCATTAACTTCATAAATTGATCCTTTATTGGCAACTACAGAAGATAGCATGCAGAGAAGGGACTCCCACTGGTTTCTTCCAATCGAGTCTCCCACGAAAACTAACCTTTTGTTCCGCAATTTCTCCAACATTAATTTTGCATCAAATCTGGAATTAAATTTAAGAAATAAGTACATTATTATGTTCTTCCTTCCATACCAGAAATGTCGAAGTTTAATGTCAGTCATCACGATATACAAAACAACCTTATGGGAAGACATGTATCATTCTCGAGAGTAAAATTCATGATAAGAATACCTTCTAGAATATCAATTTAACTATTATTTCTTTTTAAAATAGCAAGGAATAAATAAAAAAAACTCTATGATGTTATCACAGTATCATGAATATATAATTTATTTATCTTTTCATCCATACGATTGGATTTGCAAAAAGATGTCAAAAACATGAATTTTAATGCGGTTGAGTAGAATTTTTTCTACCATGCCACCACATAGATTCTCTTGACCCATGTAAAAAGTTTCCTATTCTCAATAAAAATTTATGTTCTATATTTTTTTTTTACAAAACAGATAGAAGGGATTTGTGGTCCATAAGTTCACGGGCAGATCCACAAAAAAGAAGCAAGCACACAAAAAAGAGTACAGAAGTGTACAGAGAAAAAACAGCCAAATTTTGTATTCATCTAAATTTTGACAGTTTCTATTACACGAAGAAACTTCCAACAGTTATTAATTAGAAACTTAACAAAAAAGACCATATGTCCATTAAAAGATATCACTAATAAAAAAACTCAAAATTAAAATCAGTAAAATCACAAATTAGCAAGTTTATAATGATCAAGTAATGACAAGCTTTGAGTTTTAACTTCCAACTAATTCAATATAACACATAGTAAAAAGTAGAAAAGAATGAAGAACCTGGGCAGATTACAAGCTTTAGGTTGCCACCGCCACTTAGTGTAGAAAAAATCAGGACGGCCATTCTCCGAACACCTGAATCCATCATCCAGAAATTTACAATCTTTAGACTGGTACAAAGGATAGCTTTCATCCCACACCCAATCACCCTCAAACACATCACAAGAACCACCATTTTCTCTCAAATACTCAATCTTTCTACGCGAACCACCAGTCCCATGAAATCTCAACCCCGTAAGCCTCTCAGGTTGCGTCGAAAACTGGGACCCTTTAGACAAGTCTCCATAGTTTAAGTAAAGAAAGCAACATGTAAACAAAACTGTAACAAAGATAACAACCAGAATTCTGACAGAAGGTTCGAAAAGTCTAAGATGGCTCTTTATTTTCTTGAAATTATATGTACAAGGCATTGTGTCTAACTCTGCTTGACATGAGCATTTAGACATCTTGACAAGAAAAGAATATGGTTAAGAAATAAAAGTAAAGTAAACATGAAAGTTGTATGTTTATTTGGTAAGGAAGGCAAATGAGATGATGAAAAATGCATGGGGCATGTGTGTGTGTGTTAGTGCAAGAAAGTAAATATCACATTTTACGACACATTTGAGAAGAGAAGAGTTTGCAGAAGCAAATGAGAAGTCACTTGTGAGAATAACTGCAGATGGATACAGAGAGACAAAGCTAATTACTCTCATGCACTAAAATGCGTGGGTGGGTTAGTTTAGTGGGTGGGTCTCGTGACCAGGGGGAGACAAAAGTGTTGTAACGGTTACGATAAAAAGTAAAAACTCATTATTATTATTCTTTTCTTTTTTTTTTCATGATACTTTGTGAACGTGGGATATTTATGACGTCATGTCCAATCATCTATACCGTTATCAGACAAGGGACTAATATGTCCTGTTTATCATAAAATATGAAGTAGGAGTAAAAAAACATGATGAAGTAAAAAAAAAAATCACAGTTTTATTACAGTGAAATTAAACATGAGCGGAAGATGGTGAGTTACAACTTACATGTAATGCACAGCATATTGCATTCTGCGAAGTACTGTCAGACTTGAAATTAGACACGAAAACTAGGCGATTTTGAAGACCCGAGAATACAGAAGCTTGATTATTATGATCATAGAGTTTCAAATTTGTAGATATTGAATAAAGGTAGTCAAACCAACTAGCAGAAGACGGGCATTACAATACTGGTAACGAATATAAAAAGTAAGTGTGAGCTTAGTTCAAGTGGCACTGAAAAATCTAAGCAGAGTATGTTAACAAAAGCTAATTATTACACTCCTGCGTCCTCAGGTTGCATCGATTTATTATATGCTTAAGATTCTTCAGGAGGTTGGGGTTGTTGTGGCCACATCTGTGGTGGCATGTAAGGTCGGGGCTGCTGGCCATAAAGGGCTTGATCCACAGGCTTACCCATGTACATACCTGAAGACCCAACCTGGGCAGCGTGTTGTGGCGGCATATAATAGTATGGAAGGCCCTCAGCTGGACCTCCTGCTGGAAGGGGCCCTCCTGGGATTGTTGCAGCAAGAACCTCGTCTTTTAAATCTTCTCTCGGAACAATATCAACCAAGAAATCAAATATATCAGTCCTTGTGATGGCTGCTGCAATGTCATTCTTTTGAAGTGTCCTCCTCTTGTTCTCCTCGGTGTGATTCCAAGACCTTAGTGTCAACTCGAGAATGAACATCTCACAGGCACGGGCAAATATGACTGGAGCTTCAGCTGATATCATCCTCACATCCTCATCTGCTTTCATAATCTTCTTGATCCTAGCTAATGGTAAACTATGGTTCTTAAAGTCAGTTACCTGCTCGATTTCTTGGTACTGGCTTGCCCAAAAACTCTGGAGTTGTTGCTGCAATTGCTGTTGCTGCTGCTGGTGGATTTGCTGATAAGCAAGTTGATGCTGTGCAAGCTGAGCTGGAGAAGATGAAAGACCTGCTGCTTGCGGAGACTGGATTGTACCAGCTGATGCAGGTGGAGTGGATCCCATCAGTTGGTTAGCTTGATAGGCTGGCACACCATATTGCATCTGAGCTGAGCTACCTACCCCCATTCCTGGGGGCTGTCCATGCCCTTGCTGATCCATTTTTTTCAGTTATAAACGTCCTAGGAGTGCTAGACTTCACATCCAAATGCAAACATATAATATCATTAGGATAAGAGCAATTTATAAAACAGCATTACATAAATTGAAATTCAAACATGTTCCACCTTATAAAGATCTATAAGATGGTACACATACATACATCACGACCACAATACAGGTAATAAAATCATGGAACAATATACAAGTACGAGCAATTTAAATGAAAAAACTGACAAGTTTCAAAAGAACCATTTGAGACATTTTACACCAGTTTTTATACAAGGGTCAATTGACAAGTACATACAATATTGGTAATGTACACAATGTGATGACCTGGTACTACTATTCTATTAAATTACATAAGTATGTAGATGCTCGGAGGCAGAACAGATATGTAGTTCTAGGAGCACAAAAAGTTGCAGGGAGCACAACCTACTGCAAGTCAAGGCATCTCCATTATTCAATTGAACCAGATGTGTGTCACCTCTCTAGACATCTCGAATTCAAAATCACAGAACACCACGTGCAAAGAAAGTATAATGAGAAAAAGAAACTCAATATCTCAGAAGATTCGAAACACATTGGTCAAAAAAAAGATAAAATCACACTAGTAATAGATGTATAAAAACACACATCAGTGAGCACGATAATACTTGAAGGCTTAAAAGTTATAGCAGAGGTTTGGGTATATGAACCATGTGTTCAGTCTAGATCTCTACACCTCAGACTAGTGGAGATGTAACTTCAATGAATACCAACATGTTATGTAAATGAAACTACTTAAGTAGATATCCTAATAAGAGGAATCCATGTCTGGTTTACAGTTTTGAGGGAGGTTTCTAGATTTTATTTTTCCGTAGGTTGTTCTAGAATTTAAAATACTCAGACCCACCTGCCTGAGCGGCTTAATCAAGATATTATGAGGTTGAAATGAACTACTCAACCGGAGAAACAATAAAAATTGAATACAGACATCATACTTTTGCAAGCATAAGAGAACCCTTCCCAACTAGATATGTCCATGTTGTAAGACTGGCTAGTTCTTCTCACTAGAGCTGCATAGGAAATCCCAACTGACCAATAAAACTGGTTAGACCAGATATTACAAAGCTGCCATCTCTGATTCTAAATTCTTAAAACCTTGTTTGTACGCTGTAGCAAGAACCTGACATGGGCGTGGTTTTGCAAATAAAATGTCGGACTATAAACAGAGGGACGATCACTGTCATGATCTAAGATGGACAACGAATACATTAAAATTTTCCCCCAAGTTCAAGATTCTCACTCCTCTCTCACAACCTTTGTTTTCATTCATTCAGGATTCATTACTGAACTATATTTGCCCGTTCCTTTCTGAAGGCAATAGAAGTTTCTTAATCAAACTTTATAATTGCTCTCCTAGTCTTATAGGTTTGAACACATGAAATAGTAAAGAATTTAAGTACCCACGGAATCAAAAAGTAGATTGCCTTCCGCTAATCTACTGTCAACCAATGCATCATCTCGAGTAAAAGATTGACTGATTTTAGTAAATAAACCAGGAATACATCAATACGCTTTGAACACGTAGGACAAATTATTAGTATATAATCTCAAGTTTGGAATTTTCTTAACATGTTATCTCCACAGTGGAAAATTCAGTGAAAACCTACTACCGTCCACACCTTTAAAAGTTAAACATCAGCACTCAAAAAGAGCCCATTCAAGAAACAAAAAAACATGAAAGCAAAATTGATTCAATTGCACAATTCATCAAGGAGAACAAACTGCTTGTATCAAGAAGTACATACATCTACAGTCCTTAAAAGCTTACAAAATACAGGCAACATTAATAGACTTGCCAACATATTCTTACTAATGATCTGCTAATCAACCATACAGAAGCCTAGACAGTAAAATAAAAACATAGATTTTAAGTAAAATAATAAGAAAGCAAACAGAGTAGTACCTTTTAATAGCTCAGCTGCTCTGAATTCTTGATCTTGGTTCAGAAAAAAAATCCTAAGAAAGGAACAAAAGATAAGTACGGTCAATAAAAACACAGAATAAAGTGTAACTGTAACATATAATTTACTGTTTTATATTGAAACACACCGACAGCTTTAGCTTATATGCAGAATGGCAGAATTGAATGAGAAAAAGATTAGCTGGGATGTGTTAAAATACAGAGAGATTGATTCTTAGTAAACTTTCTAAGTTGGGGGGCATTCAATGAAAGTGGTGAGTAAGTTGACAGATATATACATTCATGCTTACATACAGCGACTTTAAATTAGAAGTGGTTAGTTTTGAGTTTAAAGTGGAAAGTTTGGTCAGATAACTCAGAACAAACTTTTGTTCAACTATACTAGATTAATGTTAGTTAGTGTGTGACACTGTGACTGTTAAACACGGACCCCTTTTGACCTCCTTTTGTCTTTTCCTTTTTGTTCCGATTATATTTTTTCTAGACTTAGGGCCTGTTTGGCAAACAGACAACTTATTAACTTATCGACTTATTTCGAATTTTTTTTTCATATTTACATGTTGATTTTTAGAATTAAATATTTAAGTAGGATTTAGTATCTCTTATATGCAAAAACTTGTCAGAAATAAGTA
>PHNY01049954.1:6649-24307 GCA_003724115.2 Anethum foeniculum
CAGAACCATTAATTGGGCGTTAAATATGCTCCACATGTCTGATAAATACTTTCCATCTTTTATTGTGCTTAACTAACAAAAGTTTATACAAGTAACAAAGGCATACAATTTTCAGATTAATTCTAATGGCAGTAGTGAATAAAAGTATCTCCAAGGGTGTTCTTTAAAATGCTTGGCTATAATATTATATATTATATAATAATAATTTTGTTAATTATAGAGAATAAAAAAGTGTTTTGTTTCAATAGTATGCTCTGTAATGGTTAGTTGTAATATGATAATAATATTTCACAAAGAAAGGAATGACATTGAAATAGAATTAAAAGTGTAATTTACGGGTAAAAGCCTAGATGAACAATTTTGAAGATTAAAGGTGGCTAGTAAATTTGAAGATGGCATATAAAGTATTATAAAATTTTAGCTAATGGGTTGCTTGCCTTGGAGTGTCTATTCTTATTTCTATTTTGTAAATATAGATAGGCACATTATTTATACATAAGGGGTGAGAAGGGTTGGAGATGATTTAACCAACAAAGTAATTTGACTAGTCAATAGTTGATTATTTGTACGCAAAAGATAGGAGTAAGAATCAAGATATAGCAGTAGGCTAGCAGCTTTTCTAATTGCTTAGTTATGCTTTTCGTTACCTTCTTAATGAAAATATTATATCTTTGACAATATCTTTGACAAAATCTTACCAACTCTGAAGCTTACATATCAAAATTCAAATTTCTAACGATGCACAACATACTAAGCACTACCATTCCAGAGTTAAATGCATATATTACCTTTCCCTGTTATACTACTTTATAATTGAATTAATATATATTAGGAGTTGCGGTAGATGTCTGAAATATTCATATGATCATCGATTTAATAACTTGCAATATAATAAAGTATCTTAAAAAATGATATTGGTCAATTTGATTATATAAACTGTATTATGACTTGAAATTCAAGACGGTAGATGCTACAAGTCAATGCTAACATGTAAGGAGAAAAATATGTTTGAGGGAGATATTTTGTTAGAGTCAATGCTAACATGGAAGGTGAAAAATATGCTTTAAGCTGCTACAAGTAATAGTAACATGGAAGAAAAGAAGTTACCTTTTCGTGGAGAATTCTTATTGGTTCCATCGTATGCTGCGTCTGCAGGATAAGTAAAAATTAACATGAATTGATGAGACCTCGTACGCACTATATATATTGTATAACTTGAGCAAGCATGTCAAGTATGCACTTCACAGATATAAAATAATCATCAGTGGGTAAAATTCATTCTTAACATTGGTACATTAGACATGTTCAACTATAACATAAGAGATCCAGTTATATAATGCATAGCATACCCTTTGTTGGTCACATCAAGAGATACTCAAATAAAGTTTTTGAACCAATTTCCGATGATTGTTAAATATAACGTAAGAGGAATTAAGGTAGCATAATGCCTTAAATTATTTCCCAATAAAATCACCAACATAGCCCCCCACAAGTCATTAGTACATTCAGATGTAAATTTCTATAAAGTATGATGATCTGCCATATTTTAGCTTGGTAAAATAACACACTTTTCCCTTCAATCAACACGCATAATTTTGAGAGTTAGGAGTACCATGTTCTAGACAGGCTAATAACAAGGAAAAAAAAAATACATTTTCATGACTATGGTGGGTTACTAGTTTCAAATCTGTTCACAATCCAGACTAAGAATTGGTTACCGGGTGATTTCATAGAAATACACATATGTGAAGCAATATCTCGAATAATGACTTTATAGGATTAGTTGGGAAACTTTCTTGGAGCAACTGTTGTCACACGTGGAGAGGACCAAATCTTTTTGGAGGCCACTGATTAGGTTTCATAGGCTAAACCATTCAGTAGGTCTAAAATAAAGTTTCTACGCGAAGAAATAAATGACCTTGTTCCAGTTGTATGCCTGACTGGTGAGATGCAAATTTCTATCCTTTTATGATTGAGGGAGATCTATTGTTGGGATCTAATAGATTAGGAACAAGAGAACTAGGCATTCAGCATGGTAAAAAATTATAAGAATCCCAAATAATTCAAAGATTTCAGATTGAAGAAAGAGATTTTTTTTGAAAAGACGTTAGACAGTTATGCAGTAAAAAACAACATAAAACTCGTAGCGCAACTACGCACCCATAAATTTATTCCTAAGCCAAGGTTGAGGCTATCTTGCTGCACATATAGGTGGACTATAAACCTTAAGTTAGTCCCGACTAAGATTGCAACTGAGAAATGGAGTTGTTTCTTTGTATATTTTATGCTAGGAGTAGTAATAGATTTTTTTTACAAAAGTCTGTAATATCATCTTGGGTGTACAAATGCAATACGTGTTTTATCATTTTGACAAGAGCTGGCTTGTTAATTGAAGAGATAATCCCTCTGTCCCATTTTAATAGTCTTTTTAGAATTTGATTGTTGTCCCAAAATAAGTAACTTTCCAAGTTTTCATGCATTGTTTAGCAAGTGAATTTCAATTTTACCCCTCATTAATGCAACTTGTATTTTCCATGCAATAAAAATATTAGTTTACTTTGACTTTATTAGGGGTAGTTGTGTAAAAACTATTCAAATAAACATCTTAATAAATGCAAAATTGGTTTATGTGTCATTCTCTAAAAAAGCAATTAAAATGGGACAGAGGGAGTACACAATATAACCAATTTAGATAGATATATAAAGTGTAGATGTCCTTACATTGATTGAGGCCTTTGTTGCTCTTGTTTTCACTAGTGCACTTTGGTATTCTTTCTCTAGTTGCTCAAGATCAGCAATGTTGTGCGGGTCTAAATTTAATTCATCCAAGTACCTAGACAAGATTGAAATACATATATATATATATATATATATATGTTAGGCGTATATCATCAAATAATATAGTTATTCATTAATATTCAAATAGGAGAACACTTGCCTTTGAACTCGTTGTAAGAGACTTCTATCTGCCTGAATTCTTGCACTCTCTAAAATCTGTCAACAAGGAGATTTTTCAGTGTCAAATTAGTTTTTCTAATGTATAAATCCGTTAAACTCAATACCAACCAGAAAAACTTCAGACTTACTTCCAGAATGAAATAAATCTCCAAACAAGATTAGTGAAGTATGAAACAAAAAAAGAGCTAAAGCCAGGTTCAGTGTTGGTACCCTCTATTAGTAGAAGTAATTGTTCTTTTTAGGGATAATTAATTCATACGTCCTTGAACTATATGTCATTTTTGGTTAAGGTCCTTGAACTTAAAAAGCCAATGTTCGTGTACTTTAACTTTCCCAGAAATTTGATTAGCGTCCCTCCGTCAAAATTCGACTAACGTTAGGGTTCTTCAACATCTTGAATTTGGGGATTTTTGCTTCGTTGATGCAATGATGAAATTGAGCATATAAGAAGTTTCGAGAGGTCAAATCAAAGAGATCTATCTACGTTTCAAAGGCGTAGGATGGCCGGAATGGTGTCCGAAAACCATGACCATTTTCCGGTCGGTGGTGACAGAATTACCATTCCGGCCATCCTACGCCATCGAAGCCTAGATAGATCTCTTCGATTTGACCTCCCGAAACTTATTATATGCTCAGTTTCATCATTGCATCAACGAATCAAAAACCCCTAAATTCAAGAAGTTGAAGAACCCTAATTGACTAACCTCCGTTAATCAAATTTAGACGGAGGGACGATAATCCGAAAGTTAATAAGAATAAGGGTTGAAATATCTATTTTTAAAGAACAAGGACCTATATCAAAAACAGCATATAGTTAAAGAACGAATAAATTGATTTTCCTTTCATTTTATTAATGAAACGTATCATGCAATAGTACCCCCATCAATAATCTAGTGATTTGTCTACCAATCAATATGTGCACTTTGAATTATCTAGTGTCTACTTGATTAATCATTTTGTTGATTATAGTTTAAAATTTTGAACAAAAATATTGCACAAGAAAAATATATTAAAAACTAAAAGTACAAGAATATATATGAAAAAACGAAATTGAATGTAATTGATTATAAAAGATATGTTTAATTTAGTTATAATTAACTGTTTTTATTTTTTTAACGAGTTCTACTAGAATACATTTAAAAGCAAAACAAAAGAATATATTGTAGACAAGCTAGAACGAAGATAAAATAAAAGCATCATAGCAACATATATTACGTTAAATTATAGCATATCATTGTTTATACTCTTTGAAGGAAATTAGATTAATTATAATTTACATTTGACAAAAAAATAAATCGTTGGTGTTAACATATACTAGCATTTTACCCGTGCTACGCACCGAACAACAAACCCACAATTATCAGTAATTTTTACAATTAAATAATATTGAAAGAGAATAAGGATCTTGAGATAAATCTCAGGATACTTTTCTTGAAATTATGAGAAAAGTATGTAAAAAACTTAATCTTGACATTTATTTATTTACCATGGTTTTGTTTTGTTTTAAAATTAGGAAAGTGAATAGTTAGATGCTTAATTAAATACACACAAATCAACGACCACCATAGGAGATTTTTCTTGAAATCTATCTCGAGATCCTTAAACTCATATTAAAATATAAAATATAATTAAAATTAGATAATTTATAGAAAATAATACATTTTAACATTTCATTTTCGAAAATAAAGTGTATCATTTTTCCTTTCGTTATTACACTTTCTCCATCTTTTTTTTTAACAATACGATGTCCTATTTTTTCTCTCCTTATCCTCCATCGCGTCTTTATCATCCTTTACCGTCATTATCATCCTTCATTATTAAGAAAACTTGCAATTAGTTAATTTTGTTTTTTTTAAAATTGTAATTGTCTACTACTTTGTTTGCTTTTTGGTTGATTCATGAATCATGAAATTGTTTATTGGTTGATTTAATTTATCTATTTTCGTGGATATCTACTATTTGACATAGTGTCACGAAGAAATATAATTTATTTTTTTGTTGATTTTGATTGCTTAGATATTGAATTGAAATTGATTTGGTTTGTAAAATATGCAACCAAAACCAACTCAAAAAAAAAAAGATCAGCAAATGCAACTGAATAACCCCAAAATCAACATTCAGAAAAATAAAAACTAAAGTTACAGTTTGAGGTGCAGAGTTGCAGATCGTATTTTTCAAAGCAAAACTAAAAAAAAGTACTTTTGTAATTAATTTTTACCGTATTTTTGGAAAAAAGATGTATAATAAAGGTTTTTTCAAAAAAAAACCATCAAAATTACCCATTCTCCTTTCTACAAATTGCATAATGTTATTTTTACTACTTAAAGTTATGTTAGAATTTTATATTTGTCGAATAAATTATTTATTATTACCATTTGTTAGATAAATTATGTAATATTGGCTTATCTATTATACAGATTATCAACAAAAATAATTAGAATAACGCACTTTTGAAAGTAAGCTCAATCACTCATTTTTTGTATTACTCTTAAGTTGTACCACTAATTTTAGATTTTACACACACACAGACATATATATATATATATATATATATATATATATACATATACTTCTTTTCATCTTTTTAGTCGATCTTCATCTTTTTGACGAAATCGCGAAAGATGAAATTTGATTGTTACTTCTTCTTTTTCAAATTATTACTCTCGGCCCATTTTTCATATATGTTTATGTTATATCGATCTGTTCTTCACCAATGCATGCTTCTTAGATAAATTATTTTGTTTCTTCCAAGTTGTCTTTTACTTCTTTGTTTTCAATTCCACACGCATGATTTTTTTTTTCGAGTATTTTGATTTTCGTGGTGATTCCGACTTGTATTTGGTTATCTATATATAGTGATGTTCGTAGATATTGATGTTAGTGGTGATCATGATCGTGAAGATGTGTTGATAAGTGGTAGCAAATGAAAATGCAGACGTTGTGGTAATTCGATTCTGGTAATTCCAATAGGTACTTGGTGATCCTAATTGGATATGATATATATTTAGGAAAATCAATTCATTCTATCCTATAATAAGAGTGAAAGATAACTCATCCAAAATTTTGGTCCTTGACGATCAATAATAAACAACATTCTATCGGATGTGTTTATTATTTTTTTATCAACTCTTTTACAGGGTTTGTTAGATCTTAAAATTAATAGATGATAGTTGTTAGATCTAAAACGGAATTCTATATTTTCATAATTTAAACAAACATTAAGTAGGCATTCTAAATATAATTGAATACTTAATGCAAAATTTGTACCAATCTTTTATCTTTAGTTTTTGAATAACTTTATTTGGTTAATAATTTTTAAACCATCATTAAAATTTAAAGATAATTTTGTGAGTTTCACGTAGGCTGTAAATTCATCAAAAATCAGATTTTAAGAACTCAAGATAGAGATGAAATTAAATTTAATATAACTCGATAAGTTTTTCAATTAAAATATGTAAGTAATTCTTGGCATATAAAAATATGTAACATATGAATATGTTAAATTAAATAACAACTATATTTTAATTAGACTTATTAACGAACTATAATTAGTATAATTGGATGATAATGGTAAATAAGGAAATTTTTAATATAATGTGATTGGTCTAAAATTTAGAAGTTCTCTTTTATTGGTCTGGAATAATTCAAAATTTTCCGATTGGTTAACTGCATACATGGTTAGAGTCTGATATTATAATAAGGAAGGATATGTTTGGAAAAAGAAGAGATGAAATAAAACCAAACATAACCCGATAATTTTTTTAATTAAAATATATAAGTTTTTTTGACATATAAAAATATGTAATATATGTATATGTTAAATTAAATAATTACGATATTTAAATTAGAAATATTAACTCACTATGGTTAGTATAATTGGATGACAATGGTAAGTAAATTTTTTTTAATATAATGTCATTAGTCTAAAATCTCCAATTTGATTATTTCTTCCTCAACTCTTTCAAAAGAATGTTAGATATTGAAATTAATAGATGATAGTTGTTTAATCTAAAACGTACTTCTACATTTTCATTATTTAAATAAAAAACAAGTAGCTATTTTAAATATAATTAAACACTTAATAAGAAATTCGCACTTGTCTTTTATCATTAGTTTTGAGATAACTTTAGTTGGTTAATAATTTTTAAACCATCGAAAAATTAAAGACAATTCTGTGAGCTTCGAATGGGTTGTAAATTTATCAAAATATAATTTTTAGAACTCAAGATCGAGACAAAATAAAATCAAATGTAACTCAATAAATTATTTAATTAAAATAATAAGCAACTTTTGGCATATAAAAATATGTACTATATGAATATGTTAAATTACATAACCACTATATTTAAAGTAGAAATATTAACTATCTATGGTTAGTATAATTAGATGAGAATTATAGATAAGAAATTTTTTAATATAATGTGATTAGTCTAAAATTTAGCAGTTCTCTTTTAGTGGTCTAAAATAATTCAAAATTCTAATATTGGTTAACTGCATACCTGGTTAGACTCAGATAGCATAAAAAAGAATGATATGTATGAAAATAGGAGATTTTTTATTTACTTGGTCTATTTTTTAGGTGTAACCTCCCATTGATTCTAATGTAAAATTCTTAACTGTTTTTTATCTTTAATTTTAGGATAACTTTAGTTGATTAATAATTTTTAGATCATCACTAAATTAAAGATTATTTCGTAAATTTCACGTGGGCTGTAAACTCGTCAAAATCAAGATTGATCTTATTTTTAAATCAAGATTTTTAGAACTCAAGATAGAGATGAAATAAAATCAAACATAACCCGATAATTTTGTTATTGAAATATATGGGTATTTTTATTGCATATAAAAGTGAGTGAACGTGATGTCAGATTAACCTTACATAAAACATCAGTTTAGGTAAGGTTAAACGACCACACATTAAGCGTTTTAAACTATTTTAACCTGTAAGATCAAGTGTTTATACTTTTGTGAATTAATAACCTATATTCTGATTTTATTTTATCAATTTCTTTCTTTAAACAAATAATTGATTTTACTTTACTGATTTTAATTATTATTTTTTTGTAAAAGTGTGAATTGCAAGTTAGATGATTTTGTTAACCTTTTCTTATTAGAATTATTATTGAATTGTGTGTAAAAGTTTAGTATGGAATTATAAAAAAAAATAGGTGATTCAAACAAATGCTTTAACAAAATTTTCTTGGAAAGTCTTTATCACGAATTAAAAATAAAGCATATTAATAAAGTTTATAAGCACAACATGTTAAGTATAAAAAAATAATTAACTGTTAGCTGAAAAAAACAATTTCTTGTTCCGATACATCTACTTTGTATCGCTCGTAACTATGAATTATTTGATTAATAATAGTCAGACATGAACTTCTTATATATTTATTTATTTTTAAATTATCATTCAGTTTATTTTAATTTTTCAAAAATGAATTTATATATTTTATTCTTTAATAATAATATTTCTAAAACTTGAATATCAATTGTATGATTTATAATTTATATAGATGAAATCAGTTTTACACATAAAATATCCACATTTTAATTTAAAAGTAATTGATATAGAATAATAATTCATTTTTTTAAAAATATTCAACTTTTATATTAATACACAACTCTGCAAAAAAAGTAAAACGCACTATTTGTTATCGTTTAACATCACCTAACCAATCGTCTAGGTAAGGTTAATCTGATTTTTTTTTTCTCTACAAAAATATGTAATAATATATGAATATGTTAAATTAAATAACTACTATATTTAGATTAGAATTATTAACTAATTGTGGTTAATGTGATTGGATGAGAATGATAAGTAATTAAAATTTTAATATATTATGAAATTCGTGTATATAAATAAATTATCTTTTTCAACTAAAATAAGTTACATTTTTTTATATTTTCCAACAAAAACACCTTATTTTCCAAAAATATCACGGGCGATTCAATTTAATAAAATAAACTATTATAATTACTAATAACTAACCAATTAACTTTTTCAGCTAAAACTCATTACCTTTCCTATTTTAAATTCTTTTTCCAAAAATATCACGACTAATTCAACTTAATAAAATAAAATAAAATATTATAAATATTAATAACTAACCGATTAACTTTTTCAGCTAAAACCAATTACATTTTCTATTTTAAATAAAAAATTTGCTACTTTTTCGAAATAATACATACAATCTATTTCAGTTTAAATTAAATTAAAAAATTATATAATATTTAAGAAAATCCATGTATGGGTTATAAGCTATTTCGTAATAATATATAAATATGTTAAATTTAAATAACTACTATATTTAAATTAGAATCATTAACTAATTATGGTTAGTGTAATTGGATGAGAATGGTAAGTAAGGAAATTTTTAATGAGAATGGTAAGTAAATTTTTAATATAATATGATTAGTTTAAAATTTAGGAGTTCCCTTTTATTAGTCTAACATTATTTTAAATTTTTTAATTGGTTAACTGCATACCTAGTTTGACTCAGATATTATAAGGAAAGAAGAATATGTATGGAAATAGGAGATTTGTAATTTGATTGGTTTATTTTTTAGGCATGGTCTCTTATTGGTTAAAACTGAATGAAAAAATACGTGACTGGTTAACTCAATGGTGTGGTTAACTAATTATTATAAAAAAAGGATAAGGTAAGTTTTAATCTTGTTATGATTGGTCAGAATTTAATTCCTGAATTCTGATTGGTTCTAAAATAATTCATAATTTTTGATTGGTTAACCACATACTTGGGTAGACTTGAGTATTATAATATAGTATGATATTATTAATATTGGATAGTTCAAGTTTATTATAATGAAATTAGATATTATGGAATGATATGATTTGTTTTCGGTATTAAGAGATATATATTTGTTGACCAAGTCTTGTAATATATATAGACACACATATAGAGAGTTAAGTTCTATGGAGTTCCTGTTTTTTGTAGAGTCCTGGAGTCCCTATACATTCTGTAATTAAAATATTGCATAAAATATGGCAAAACCTATAAATTTTTGAATCATGTTGTACAAAAATCACTATTTTAAATAAAATCTTGCAAATATCATACATTTTACAAGTAGTACACTGCAAAACATATAATTTTATAAGACATGCTTAGTTTGCAGAACATAAATGTTCACGTTGTAGAACATACATATTCTACTTGTAAGATGTGTTAGATTTGCAAGATTATAATTAAAATAGTGATTTTTGTAGAACATGATTTGAAAAATAATACGTCGTACAATATTTTATGCAATATTTTAATTGTAGAATGTATAGGGACTCCATAGAACTTAACAATGTGCGTGTAATTATTATGGACGAGAATATTGAGAATTTTAACATTGTATCAGAGCTCGATTTAGCGTATGTTCTTGGGTTCGAGTCCTACCACCCCCATTTGTTTAATTCACAATATTTGTTGGTATTGGCAATTTACATATGTTTGATTACTTATGTTGTCCGGTCAAACGGGTAGTGTTAGAAATTTGGGAAAACTCCACGAAGTCCCTAAAAGTGTTGAGAATTTAATTATGCATTTACAGGTTCATGGATTATAAAGTTCATGTACTACATAGAATATGACTATGCACATACATCTAACATCACCTAGAATGTTCAATGATGACTACAAAATATACCTTTCACATATTCATGTTGTTTTTTAGCAAACAGCAGTGTTATGTGTGTTTTTCATTATATTTTCTACCTAGTTCATGGATCTGATCTCGGGGCCGGGGTTCATGTTTCTGCTGCAAATTAGAGAGTGTCAACAACTCTCTCAACTACCTTAAATATTTTATATGATTATGATTTGGACGATAGACAACTAATATGAGTTACCTTGGGTTCCTGCACTCCAGTGGCTTCTCATTTATAAGCATCAGACACTGCATGATATTGCTGAAGAATCGCAGCCAAACTGTTCCGGCATAAGACATAAATTAGTAGTTACTAATACGGTACTGAATAATAAGATGATCTTGCATAAAAGAAGTAAAAATAATTTTCCAAAACAATAAGAAACACAATATTTCTTGCCATAAATGCACAATCACTAAAGTGAAAATTTATATAAGAGTACAACTCCTAAATTATTTACTACTCCCTCTGTCCGATTTATATTGGCTGCAATTCTTTATTTCTATTTCCCAAAAATATTGGCCAATTTTCTTATTAAAGCAAATTAAGTGTTAAATATGTTTAAGTTATTTTGAATATGTTAACAATTAAGGTTAAATTTGGTAAGTTTTGCATGATTGCTAAATTCGTGAACTTCTGATGATGGCCAATATAAATACGGAGGGAGTAAAAATTATATTCTAATTAGTGAACTACTCCATCAATTATCTAGCGGTAGGGTAAGTTTGGTAAATTAAACAAATGATGCACAAGAAGAAAAAGTCCCTAAAAATTAATTCAAGCTTGTATCTAGGAAAATAATATAGATGCCTAAAGTGTATCTAGGAAAGATGGACACCAACAACATTTATGTTTTAAGTTTAGTTAATTTTTCTAAAACTTGGATTACCGTTTAGAAAGATTAGGGGCATATGGCTTAAACTTCTTATAGTTAGTTGTACTTTTACCATCTCATATGTCTAATAACAGCTACAGGAAAACTAATGCTTCTAACTAGCTCTCCGTAGTGCTTGTTTGAAATGGAAAGTAATACATTATAAATAATAGTAATTTTACACTATATTAACATTATAAGTTTTATTATTAATCGATCAGTTAAACAACAATAATAACTACTATTTGATCATTTAGAACGCACTAAAATTACAAAAAAAAAAAATGAACATATTAAATAAGTCTTGGATGTAAAAGTATAATTTTTTGGGTTGGATTAAAAAATAAAAATATACAATTTTTTTCAATATAGGTTTTTGATATTAAATAATTGAGCCAAGAAGAAAGATCATATTCTTTTTTCTAGTTATAAGAAGATAACTTTTAATAACAAATTATATATGAAAACTTTATGCTAAAAGATAGAGAAGTATACAATAATATTATATATGTGTGTGTGTGTGTATAATATTTAACGGTCACTTTCAATTCTAGTCCAATTTTAATATGTGTGTGTGTTAGTTTCAATGAATGGTTATTAGTAAGCTTTCAACTATATCAATTTTTATATAAAATCTAATTTGAATCTGTGGACAAGATGTCAAGCTGGGTTGGGCTTTGATAGTATTTATAACACTCCAACACACGACTCGATACATATTGAAACCAATCCACTACACACACTCCAAGAGAATTAGAAACTTTGGTGCATATATATTGTAAACTTGTTTAACATAGAACCTTAAACTTGTTGAATCTCGTAGATGTGAGATATTATAACATGCATATGATCTACAAAATCACATTTAAAGGGTATATCATGACATATTAATCCGTGGTAAACATAGCGAATCACATTTAGGACATATTAAAATTGAGAAAGAAGCATGAGCTATAAACTAAAATCAATACTCAATGAGAATTACTAGCATAAAAGTAACATGATCACTTTTGATTATTTGAGTTGTACATAGCATGACATTAGGGACATTTTTATTGTAGTTATTTAAACTACAACCATACGTTTATACGGATAGTGTACTAAGTTATTTAACATAAACAATTGGCCAGATTTGAGGTTGGTCATATGAATTTTGTCATTTATAAACATTTGTTTCAAGCATCATAAATCATTTTTATTTATTCTTTGTGCATGAGTTGACATGGTTAAAGACATAAATTTTCATTAATTCTACTTCCATATATATAATTTCAAGTATTCTCCAACAATAAGATGAGACTTGAACAAAAACTAAAAAAATATTTAGTGCACTCAATATGAAGAATTTTACTATTATACAGAGGAAAGATGTTATAAAAAATTGGAAAAGATTACAAAATATCATTAATTTAAAATATTTATTATAATTATTTTTAAAATTATATCCTATACATAACAAGTGTAAGAGGGACCGTATCCAAAATTTTGATCTTCAGTTATACGTTACCACAAAATGAATATGAAACGTTATATCTTAATGTAAATAGATGAGAACAGTTGCATTTTATATTAAAAAAATTTCTATTATTTAATATCTAAAATTCTAGCACTTGTCAGGGTTGAGTAGTAACAATACATAGAAAATGAATACTTTTGTTATTAGTTGTAAAGATACAATTGGAGATCAAGATTTCAAATCTTATCGACCATATAATAAAGTATAAAATCGAAATAATTAGTTCTAAATATTAAACATGCTAATAGGGCATCTGTCTTAATTTCACTATATGTATATATTCATTAATCAATATTAATGAAAATTTAAGATTAATTACATTTAGTGTGTTTAATTTGAATCAAAGAGATTTCATTTGTAATAATTTAATATTTTGAGTAAAATTTTAAATTTTAATTTATAATGAAAATTAGAAATTATTTAGGTTTCATTTCTCCAAAATAAACTTTATTCAATCAACGGGGCACAAAATCATTGAACCATGGTTGGCTCTGAATACTCCCTATATATATTATCCACACACATATTTAGTTAGAAAATAAAAAATATAAAGTTCACGCATCGTACGGAATATAAACTAATATTACGTTCTATATTCAATTGAATTATTTTACAACATATGTTATGGTCTCTTTCTTAATTAAGTATCGAATCCGCTTAAATGTATTTGTATGATTTATCCCTTTCCTCCGTTAGTCATTATAAGACATCTCATAAGTATTTATAAGTATAGGGGGAAGGGAGATCATAATCAAACTTTGAAACTTTTTCGCACATTGACACCGCTTGCACTACTTGATTTTTTTGGGAGCATATTTGCCAACACTCACAATGTTTGATCCCTCCTAAGTATATCAATTTTACTTTCATGATTAATTAATCTTTTGTACTCATTATATAATTAATGCACATTAAGATTCAATATCACATATAGTCATATGAACCTAACATTGAATACAACTTAGAATGAGGATAGACCGTATCAAATTCTGTCAAAATAAAAAAAATATGGAGCAATGACAACACAGTATTTATATTTCATTACAACACCTAAATAAGCAAAAAATATACAGCGTATGAAAGATCTAATCAACTTAAGGTTATACAACAATCTCTTATTTGCAATAACTTATACTTTCTGTGTCCCGCACTCTTAAAATATAGTTGTGCTCCACATGAATTAGTACAAGTTGAACGGTAAAATGTTCTCTCAAAACGAATAAGAACCTTCGTGAAATTAAAGGCAAGATATAATAAATTTTCCTTAGCTACCAAATATAATACAAGTTTCAATCTAAGTACCAAATATAGATAAAATGTAAAATAAGGCCCTAGCAGAGATGGTAGACGATTACTCTTACTCTGACCATTAGTTGTCATCTATAAGTAGAATTTTTAGGCATCATTCCATTACTTTCACTAGAGAGTGAAGACTGAGTTTTGAGCAAGTGAACTAACCTATAAGTTATAATTAGATAGAGGTATATTGCATATTTTTTGTGAGTGACCACAAAACCGAATGTTCCAGATGTATTCATTGGGAGTTGAACCTACAAATTTGCCTCTATTGGGCCTTTTGACCATTTAGCCTTAAATTTATAGAGACTCGCGATTGGAAAACGCTTTAGTATTCTTATCATGCGTCAAAGCCTTTCTTTGAAGAAAATTATAGCAGAGACAAAATAAGAAAAAAATATTTTTAAAACAAATGAGATATTTTTTAAAAGAAGAAAGTTAAAAAGGCTTGACAAGATTGTAATTGAAACATGAGCACGTATTGACGCCCTAGACCGGTCAATACTCCTACTTTGATGTAATATATTTCATCAATAGATGGAAGACTTATATATGTTTAATCAATCAATTAATCACAAATTGAAATTACAAGTGATTTTACAAGAACCTTCAATAAATGACGTGCACCTATGTATATAAGTAACAAGATTAATGTAGAGGTTAAATGAGCATCCCACCTTGAAAGGTAACCATGTTGGTCTTTCTCAAAAACTTCTTAAAACTAAGGTCACACAATCTTTGAGAAACACTAATTCATGTTTCGCTCTCTCCATATTATATCTTTCATATAGTTAATGTAATAGACTTGTGAACCCAACAACATAAATGATATCTAATCCTGTAACGAGTTCATCAGACATATGATAGTTTCTTCGTATGTAAAATTCAAGCTTTCAGCCTCTTATTTTAAATAAAGAATTTTTCAGGGGCATTTGTTTCTACAAGTCCTAGCAAGATTTATCAATGATGTTCTTTGATTCTTTAGAATTCTTATTGACAAGGCGATTTTTTGACATCTTAGATTAACTCAATCGTCTTTTTTATGTTGTCCATGACTCAAGCCAGAAGCATCTATCTTTGAAGTGTTCATGTGTCTTTACTATGTGTAAAAATCTTATCAATTAGATTTTATTTTCCTTTAACTCAACAAAAAATGTATTGCCTAAATACAACGAATATTCACTGAAGTTTTAAATATTTCATATATTATATATATTACTGTAATCTTTGTAACATATAAATTTTGAAAATTATCTTGATATAGTTATAGGGTTTCATGTAACTGTATTAATAGAAGGTTGATATTTATCATATTAAAATTGTAAATACATCGACATTCATGACAATAAACTATTCAGTCAGACAAATTGTTGTAATATTAATTTGTTTTATATTTAGATATTGTAATCAAGTAACTAGTACACATGAGAATCTAACATAACAAAAAAATTTAATTAGAATTTTATTCCCTAAACACTTCAAAGCAAAAAAATATTATGCATTCGTAAGATTTTGTTCTATAGCTTTAAGCCAAATTATTTATCTAATTTTATTGTACTATATTAACTAAACAAATATTTTATCTAGGAGAAAAACAAGATGCTAGGAGAAAATATTTTAATTGTACAAATATCTTATGCAACCGCCTAATCACTAGGAGAAAAATAAGATGCTAGTAAGCATTTTATGCAAAATAAGAATACGTCGACTAAATACAAAAAATGTCTAGGATGAAAGAAATTCCAGTATCAGATCTTTGATAAAAGAAGTTAAATTTAACTACATGAATCGATAAGAAACAAAAGCAATTAGGCCTAGAACGAAATCTAAAGCTATAATTATTTTTAATTAACTAAATTAAAATATCCATATGCTCTAATTGTTTTCTACTTGTCCGATTAATCACTAACATATCCCAACCGTCTAAATTTTTCCTAGTATATTTGTTAAGGACCGAGAAAAAAATATTCTTAATTTTAATATTTACGCATATCAAATACATATAGCAAAAGCACAAATGTTAACATATAATTACATATAAGATTTACAGTCTTTTTGGCTTTCTTAAAGTAGCATGTTTTAGATTAAAGTAAATAATAAGCTGATATTTTTTGCTTTGATTACCTCTACTATATTTTACAATCATACATATATGTAACTATACAATATTGTATTAGTTTAACTATAACTTTGGGCGAATTTGTCCAAACACTTGTTTTGTTGTTAAACAATAAGATAAAAAACTAAATTCACTTGAAATTAAATAAAAATTATTATAACTAATACATAACTTTATTTAAAGTAAGCCAAATATGCATCATATTTGATTTATCCCTATTTATTAACAATCAAGTGTTCATTCATATGTCAATCTCACTACGACTACAACATCAAGAAGTTTTTTAAAACAGTCTACCTAAAAAGATCATCATCAAATATAATCTTAATACCATTATTAAAATCATGAACATTTAGAATAAATATACATAACTCACATATGTTACTATTGTCTAATTGTAAACTGCACAAATCAAAAAATAAAAACTTTATTAATTATTATCCCTTCAAGGTTTTAATCTAAATTTAGTATTTACGAAATGAACCTCACTCTTAGCAACATGCAACATTTAAACATTAATACAGATATCTTCTTTAATAAAAGTAATACTGTATATTAGTATAATAAACTCGTATGTTTAGACCAATTGGTTAATTTAATAATTGAAATAAAAAATTTCTCCTCTACTCCCAATTTGTTATTCTCCCCTCCCCATCTTTCACACCTTCACATTATCTATATCTCCTTATTCTCTGATTATTTAGAATTAGTGTTTGTTTTGGTTGTAACTATTATCGTCGACCCAAGTGTACTGAATGTTTCCATAAATTACCGAGATATTCACGAAGTTCAACTTTCATTATGTACCAAATTTTCTTTTATAAATTAATAAAAACTATAGTGACCTACTTAATAGTTAGTGAATTATAGTTTTAACTTTTGAAATTTTAAAAGCACGGTTCAAGCAATATTAGATTTCTTATTAAATTCATACAGATTAATAGTTGAGTGATAATATATACTAATTTCTTATTTAATAGGCATGATCGATATATGGAATGACAGAAGTTAAGGACCATCCCTCCCTACATGTTTTAAGTAAAAAAGATGGAATAATATGATATAATTTGTTTTTAAGTTTTTCTCAACTCATATAATCATATTTAGCTCACAATTACATATGTTAAGCAACAACTCATCAATTATTTTCCCTATATAGCGTATCATATGAATTAATATTTTAACATTATACGCTTACTAGATTAGACTGAAGTTTGAAAAAAAATAGCTCTTAT
>PHNY01049959.1:6021-17089 GCA_003724115.2 Anethum foeniculum
TCAATCCATGTGATAAGAAATCACTTGGACGGAGAGAGTATCTACTATCTACTATCTACTATCTACTACTCCCTCTGTCCCATCAGATTCTATACGTTGGAAACCGTGCACTCGACACGCATTTTAAGGCTCTTAAAAAATATAGTTCCATAATTTATTTTTAAAATTTTCTTTTTTGAATAAAAGTTAAACTATTATATTTTTATACAGAAAAAAAAAATTTCCAAAAAATTTTATAGAACTATACTTTTTATAATCCTTAAAATACGTGTCAAGCACTCCCTCCCCCAGCGTATACATCCTGCCGGGACGGAGGGAGTATATATATTATACGAGAACATCATGTTCTATCCTGAGCAAATTTATTTACTATGAAAAGACTGAAACACCCCTACGAGCCTAATTCCTAGCCTCGGCCTCCTCCTAAATTAAAATCGGAAATGCAGGATCGCCCTTTTGTCTACCCCTCTTCTACTGCTTATCTCTTGTGTTATCGGCTCTCCATCTCCTGCTAACGACGCCATACAGGGGGCGATTTTAAGCACTAATTAAGCCACCGGGATTAGAAACACATATTTTCGAAGCATTACTGTTGATTATCTTTACTTCCATAGAAAAAGAAAATCTTCCACTAATGATGATTTAGTCATGAGGATCATGTCGCCCGTCTGTTTACAAGTACAGGTACGTCTATATGTGCGTGTGTTTTCTTGGTTAATCTATGTTCTAAAATTTTAATTTGTTCTCCAAACAAAGGCTTATTCAGATCGTCAGTAAGAGTTTTAGATTAATATATACAGGTTCATCTAAGCAGACTAAACATTGTATATTGGTATTTTATTTAAAGTAAACTCACATGTGTAAGGTATAAATTTGTGCCAAAGTCACATTTAAGTATGCACATGTACATGTCTCTGTGGCTTGTATATATGCAGGTCCCAATTTGTCACTTGTTCTGCTTCTCTCAGGATTAAAAGTACAAATTAATCTTCAGCATCGGGATTGTTGGTGCTTGCTGTTGACTGATAGTATATATATTGGGTTCTTTCATGTTATAGTGATTACTAGCCAGGCTTCCCACAACTAAATAGATTCAATTATTGTAAATTTAAAGGAGGGAGAAAAATTTTGAACTTAGAATACAGTTTTCGGTGCAGTGCTCAAGCTTTATACAATCAGAAAATCAGGTACAAATTTTAGGTTATTAATTTCTTGGGTTTGATTATATATCTTTTCGTATTGGTAGATTATCTATGTTTGATTTGGGTGTTCATTTTTCTTTATTATAATTATAGTGTTATCTAATTGATTGTTTGTAATTTTTTGCACAATTTTATCAGACATGCTTTTTATTGCTTTTTCTGCATTATAAGGTTAAATATAGAGCTTAGAAACACTTTGGATCTAAATTAGCTACCATACTGGTCATCTAGCCTACATCCAGGTTGTAAGTGTGAATCTCATGCTGAGACCAGTATTAATTTATTAAAAGTTTCTTTGTAATTTACATCTTTGTGGATGAAAAAACTATAGCCAATGGTTTTGCATCATGGACTTTTAATGTATGTTTATAAATAAGAAAAAAATGGTGGTGTTTGGTAAGTTTAGATAGAGGAGATATATTAGTGCTTAAGAGGTCTTACTCTTGTATGTAAGATATATGGCCAAAAATAAGGACGTATAGTGAGAAGCTTATACAATGTGAGAAGTGAAGTCATGAGCGAGTAAAGTGATATATTTTATAAAAAAAAATTGCAGTGTTTAGTAAGTTTAAACTTTAGATCTAGGAGCTATGTTAGTGCTTAAGAGGTCTTACTCAGATATAAATGATGTATATTGTCGAAAATTAGGACGTATATGGAGGGCATAAATTGTGAGAGGTGAAGTCATGAGTCAATGAAGTGATATATTATCAGAAAACTGTAATGCAGATAAAAGTAATAATTGTATAACAATTAAAATGAAGCATCTCTTCTGTATATACGTACGCCAATACGGCAATACAGGGGCAAATTGGGACAAAAAAACTATCAAATTAATAACATGCCCCTTTACAATTCATAATTTTAAAATTTTCACCCTACATTGAATGTCAGTCTTCTGCTCGATCCACCTGCTCTTGTGTCTTTACCATTCCCAAAGCATACGCCATTGTGCCAACTCTGCGCCACTACCGCTAATACAATTCAGTATAACACTTCGAAAAATAATTCATGATTCTCTAAGATAAGAAAGTGTAGTTCTCTAGGTATATCGAAAAGTCTATGTAATGAGGTGAGAGTATAATCCTTAATATCCTGCTAATGTTTTTTACAATGAGTTTTGAATGATCTCTCTCCCTTTACTCTTTTCAAGGTTTTACTTTAAAAAACTAAAATAGGAAAATAGTCTTACAGGTGCCTTGACCTAAAAACTTAAGGAGCATATGTTATATTTCTTGAATGATTTATGTTTTTCCCTTGATGAGTTAAATCTATTTAATTTATATCAACTGATGGCGTCTTCTAAGGTTTCTTTTTTTTCTTTTTTAAATAAGTTTAGATGTTTTAAAATGTTAATGAACTATTTCGAACTCTTTTATACATTTTAAAAAAAGATTATCCAGTATATAGTTTACGAGGAGGATATCCATGAGGTTATCGCTCATGATTAAATGAAGTCAGCGCTCGTGATTAAAAAGGGGGATGAAGTGTTTATATTAAATTTTATTAATATTCATAATTTATCCTCAATCCTACTTGATTTGGAACTATTATTGGCAATATGGCTTCCGTGCTCTTTACTTTTAATTGATGTATAAGCAGGGGTCAAACAGCTAAAGCTTCCGATCTTTAATAATGTACTCTTCTCCATTTATTTTGTCAAGTGGCAACCGGTACAGGAATATGTACAACATAAAATATATTGTTAATTATATTTGCTGATGAAGGTTATTTTCACCATCTCATTTGCTTGCTGATTATTTGTGAATTTAGTTGAGTAGTTTACTTTATCTTTAGTTTTAACTTCTTTACATATACAAGTATGATTGTTAAATGGGATGAATGCTAAGCAGAACACCAAATAAGTAGGCACTGATGTTGGAACAGTTGGACCCGTCATTTACTAATTGAGCATGTAAAGTTAAGATATCACAAGATATTAATAAATAAGTGGATGAATGTACTTGAATGTAGATATTTCTTGAAGTATGTTAGAGAAATAGTTTTATTACCTTTAACGTCAGAACATTAATATATTTAAGTTAGATATATCAATTTAGGCGTTATGAATAACTAATTAATTTATTGAAATAAAATCTATGATTAACTTTTACGTAATTCAATTGCTACTTTTATTAAACATGTTAAATATCACTTTAGAATTTGATGATTATTATTAATAATTTAAATTTAAGAACATGTTAAATTTTGAGATACTAATAGGTCATAGGCTCTATTATTATTACTCTAGAAAATGCTCAAAAAAATGTTCTCATATAATCTATTCCTAAAAAATAATATCTCTTGCACCATAATCATTGATTGAAAAGCGTACTTTTTATATATAAATATTACTAAAATTTTGTATATTAATCAAATCCAAACGTTTATCTTACTTGATTTCTTAAAATTGGCTGAAAAATAAGATAATCATAAAAAAATATGTTATTTATATAAGATCCGTGATAAAATATTACAAGTCTTCATACGAGGCCCGTGCCTTGCACGGGTACCAATGCTAGTATATATTAATTGGAAAAAACTCTAGCCATTATATCAAATGCACCAGAGACAAAAACAGACCCATTATAACATCTACCAGCCGCATTGCATTTCTTCAAAAACAGACCCATTATAACACTTGCCTACCAGCCGCATTGCATTTCTTCCACTACACATTAGGCCCTACACACAAATACCACCCCTATTCACAAATACCACCCCTATTCGAAGTAAGTAACCAGCCTAATAAAAGAAAAAAAATTTAATGCCTTTCCATTTACTAGGAGTAATACCCAGGATTAACAAAGGACACGTGCACCATCTGGTTGTTTTTCATGCTGCAGTACTGCCTGACTACCAGCTTTCAGCATAGTATCATCTCTCTTCAGCTTTTTATTTTAAAAAGAAAATCAAGCTTTCCTCTAGCACCATGAAAAAGCCATTTTTTCTCTCAATGCTCCAAGCTTTGCCAGATTGTCCGCCTCACAATTTAATATTCTATCCAATTTCTTTAACTCTATTTTGGATGTCACCAAAAAAATTTTAAGTGAAATATCACAGTCTAGATCTGGCCTGAACTTGATTCTCTGAATTGTTCTTATCAATTCCATACAATCCGTATAAACTATGCATTGACAATTTCTCCACGGGCTCGCCATAATTTTTTGTATCAGGAAGCCATTGCTTCGAACTCACATTGTACAGCTAATGAAGCTATCACAGGCCCAGAAAATATGAGCAATAAATTATCATTTTAGTCTTTTAAATAACCCCCCACCCCTGCAACAACTTTGTGATCCTTGCCTTCTCTCCATGCGCCATCAATAAAGCCAATTAGTTTTACTTCAACTCTCAACAATTGTTCAAAATATTTTCTGTTTGAACTCAATATCAAACCAATAGGATTTGATTTCCAGATAACTGAATCCTTTATCAAATTTGAGGTCACACACCATGACTTAGTCCTAAACATAATAAGAAACTCCAGATCATCTTTCTTGACTGCTTTATTTTCAAACACTAACTGATTTCTACACAGCGTGCATAATATAGATGACCATGTTACTCCTCAGACTTCTTTTACATTTGCTCTTTAAATTGCAACAAGTTTTTCTCAAAATCTCCCTTATAAACTCTGATTCCCCACCACTTCGAAACCAGTTCCCAAGCCCATATTGCAGTTTCGCATTCCAGAACAGGTGCTGCTGCGTTTCTTCCCCACCGTTGCACCTCTTACAATTAACAGAGCCATCAAAATTATTTTTTAATCTGTGACATAGAAAAGAGTTGGTAGGCAATATTTTTTTATGGTATTTCCACATAAACATCTGAACCTTTGCAGGATTTCTCAATTTCCAAACATATTTTCATGAAACATCTTTCACATTTGATGTATCATTCAAAACTGAGTAGGCCAGGCTAGCTGTATATTCCTTATTCAGTGGCATCCAAGTCAGACGATCCTTCATGTTATTCAATTTAACCCCAATCATATCTTTTTTATCTCCGTGACCTGCTCTATCTCCCACTGTCTAAGTGACCTTCTCCAGAATGCAACATCATCCAACTCATAACAATCTACTATATCTATGAGAATTCTAATAATTACACCTTTAAATTTTGAGAGATCATACAACCTGCTGTACTTTTTAGCAAGTATACCCGAGGAGTTCCAATTATCCTCCCAAAACCTCACTTTTTCACCATTACCAACCACCCATTTAAAATTTTTGTCTTCCATGAAACCTTGAAATTTTGACATTCGGATTCCTACACATTCAACCAAACATGTTTTCATGTCAACCAAACATGTTTTTCAACTTCGTAGAAAATTCGTGAAGGAATTTTGTACCAAGAAAGAACCAAGTTCCAATGAAAGCCAATTCCTATGATGAACCAAACAAGCACTTTTTAACTGGCAGGAAGCATATTTTTTAATCAAGTATGAAGAAAGGAACATCCCCCTTGTTACTAATTAGGCAGCTCAGATCTTTAGATGTCTTGCTGAAGAATACTTTAGGAATAACTTAATGAATATTTCACAATTCCTTTAAAAGGCATAAAACAATGTCTTAATCGAATTGCTTCAGAAGTATCTATATATAATTATATTTAAATGTGTACCGAGAAAATAGTAATTACCATAAGAGATTTTCTCCAAAAAATGGTTTTCGAATTGCAATACAAAGAGGGAGTAACAAAAACTTGGTTAAAAAAATACAAGTGAGAGTTGATATAAATTAAAAGCAGTGCACGTATTTAAAAAAAGAGCTAAATGCAA
The DNA here is from genome assembly GCA_003724115.2 of Anethum foeniculum. Classification (NCBI taxonomy): domain Eukaryota; kingdom Viridiplantae; phylum Streptophyta; class Magnoliopsida; order Apiales; family Apiaceae; genus Anethum; species Anethum foeniculum. The sequence continues at coordinate 12,007 of PHNY01049959.1, forward strand.
CAAATGTGCAGCAATTCTACTAAACATCATAGATATACATAAGTTACAAGATCAAAAATGATAAATTATAGAAACCAATGATGATAAACTATTGGGTAAGCTAAAATAAAACTCACAAGTTGATAAGGAGTTGATAAGGAGTGTCTTCTTGTTGGCGCATCACCTATGAAATAGCCATTGCAGCTGCCTAATTTACATATGGCTTAGCACCAGCTCTATAGTGTGATTGCACATTTCTATATTCATTTTCAATATGTTGTATATATTAAATGTGTAGAGCTCGGAAGAAAATACAAGATTCTGATAACCAATTCTTTTCTAATCAACCAAGAATTTAAGAATTTACCTAAAATCAAAATATCCAAAATAACACCACCTAAAGGTAAGAGGGAAATAACCTTGAATGGCTCGTTATTAGTCTTAAATTTAATCCCAGTATGAAATGCATAGTTATGATTTCTAAACTTTAAGAAAAAATGAATCAATATAGACCAACATAGTCTTAAATTTAATCCTAGAAGAAAATACAACATTGAATCAACATATAGACCAGCATCTGCAATCAACTTTAAGAACTTAACTAAATCATTTCATCCTATAAAATTGAACTGCATAGTTATGATTGCAAGGATATCAGTATAACAAACACAAGTATCATTATCATTTATCTACACATACATATGTAAAGTAAATTGGTCACCAGCCCCAGTAATATAAATCTAATATTGAGCTAGTCAGCCAACCCATTTTACCCCGAAATTGTAATATCAACTACACAAATTTAAAGTGTTTTCACTAAAACTTATGGCACTGTACTAACAATTCATGCCGTCATAATGTAAAAGACCAAAGTAAATAGCGATCGAGTAAAAAATCGGTCAAAAGTTTGACTGCGGGTCAAAAATTTTGATATGGCAGCCATGTAAGCTTAAACCGACCAATTTATAGACCAAACACTCGGTCATTTATTTTTCTCATTCAATATCGGCCACGTCAACGGCCGTTTTATTTCCCTATGCATGTTTGCCATATTACGACCGATGTACTGACGGACGTGGCGGTCGTTAATAGGAACAGTCAAAATTCTTTGTTCAAAGCATCTGGTAATCCGTGCATTCTGTAATACGACGACGTGACCATTGAATTTTGACATGCTTTTCGTGTTCATACACCCCTATATATATAATGTATATCTTTTTTCTAAAAAAAAGTTTGAAGTTATAGGTAATATAAACATACATACATATATACATATAAAGACACATATACAATTATGTTGTTTATTACTTATATTTTGATTTGTTTGTTTGTACGTACCATGGCAGATTCAAAGTAAATGGAACATGAAGTCGCTGCTCCAAAAGAATGAGAAAGAAAGTTAGTGGAGGAAATCCGCGATTTGAAGATGGACATAAGGTTGCTTGAAGTGAAGGTAGTTGAAGCGGAGGTGAAAGAGAAGATTGCCCATGATGATTTGAAGGATGCACTGCACGAGATAAACTATCTCCGAAGGCTGTATGATCATGAGGGACCATGATTTATTTAAGTTTGGTTTATGTTTGTTTAAGTTTAAGTTTATGAACTCTTGTTTATTTAGTTTATATTTGAGTCGAGCCTGAAGTTTCTAAAAATTTGTTTAAGTTTAAGTTTGTTTGAATGTATGGTTTAAGATTGTGAATGTTTGGTTTTAAGTTTAAGTTTGTGAAATATGAACATTCAGTTTAAGGCATTTTGTCATATTAACCACGGGCAAAAAATAACCAATTCAGAACTTATTGGTCGATTTAGTCATGTCATATTTTGAATAGTTTAAATTATATATTAAGTTAATCAAATAAATCACACAAGTGTTAAATAAATGTTGAAAAAATTTAATAATTTTTCTTGAATTTTTAAAAATTTTGAACACGTAAATTTTTTGATGTTTAACAAATACCTTTTAGTAAGTAAGTGAGAATATTATTTTTGAGTCATAAAAAAACAATGAAAAGCCACATCACCGACGTGAAACCGACCGACTTCATGACTAACCGTCTATCGTTTTTGGTCCTGCATTTTTAAAATAATGAAATGTACGACAATACTTTCAACAACTATTATGGTCAACTACAAGAGATAATTAAACTCGTGTACCAAAGCGGAAAATAGGTATTCATATTTACTTGTGATTGGTTTGATAGTGCCAGATCTGGTTTACAAGTAGACAAGAACCGTGTTACTACTGTTGATGCAAGTTCACGGGTAAGATCGAAGGAAGTTTTCACCTTGGCAAGTCAAGCTAATCAAGTGTATTATGATCCGAGTGTGTTATCACCACAAAGTAGTGTACATACGGTTGTTACAAGTAAAAGTCGTCCCTATGATGAGTCTATAATGGCTCTTAGAGTAGGTGCTTCTCAAGAAGAACAGTTTTGACCCGTCCCTTCATTTTCTTTGTTCGTTGATTTTTCACAATAAACAAATGTCCCAACTATACATAATGTTGAAGAAGAGGAAGAAGAGGAAGAAGGGGATGAAGAAAAAAGGAAGAAGAAGAAAATGAAGAAGAAGAGGAAGAAGAAGAAAAAGAAGAAGAAGAAGAAGACGATAATGAAGAGAAAGGTGAAGATAGTGATACTAGTGAAGAAAGCAATGAGAATGATTATTAATTATTTATTAGTAAATATTACTGTTAATGTGTATGTAGTCGTGTTTCAGCATTTAAATGTTAGTGTAGAATATTTGTAATTGGTACCGTACACGTTGGTGTACGGGAGGGCCAAAGAGAGGGAAGGGGAAAAAAATTGTGGATAATACCGACCGTTATTACGAACAAAGACCGAAATTGACCATTTATGGGCAAAGAAAACCGATCGGTAGGGACAACAACGACTGAACTTGACCATTTTAGGGCTGAGAAAACCGACCAGATTCATACGCAACGGTCGGTACCCGTGGTCGCTATTACTCATAACCCGAAAAAGCTACTGGTTCTACAATGACTAACTCGGTCGGTTCCTGTACTGACCAACAGGAAACGACTGCTGTGTACCCTTTCGGCCGGTGTTGATGATGTCATATTTGCTAAATTGAAGTAATATTTTTTAAAAATTAACTTGAGCGTATAATATTAAATTCTGCTACGTATCTAATATTTTTATTGTTTATAAAATCAGTTGTATTTATAATTTCAATATTTGTTATTTTTTTTCATTTTTTTAATTTAGGGTTTGACATAAAAATATAGGGTGTAGGGTATAGATCTTAGGTTTTTAGGTTAAAAAAATTAAAATAATGAATGAATATGATGTTGTTTGATAAGTGAACAAATATATGTAGTATTAATAATAATCATAAAAATGTTAACAAAGTTTAAGACAAGTAAAAGTTATTTGTTTAGGATGACAACGTTTAGTTTTTGTGTTTATAGTGAAGTTGAGACATATAACCCCTGATTATTCCTACGTACATATTTCATTAGTTGTTTTTGAAGATTTAACCATTGAAATAGCGATATCTTTGATTTATAATGATTTACGTGAAAAATCAACTCACAATAATTTACGGAACATAACTTTTATAACTAATTTTATGTCAAATTTATTAAGTCAGATACATTACAAATATTTTTTAATATTTAAAATATTAGATTATAAAATAAAATGTCATAATGTGCGTGATACATGATTAATAGTTAATCAATACAATATAAATTTATTTTTTTACGCACACGAATTTTTTTTTAAATTAATTGAACAAATTTTAAATAAATATGAACTAATAGGAATAATTTTTTTTTTAAATTTTAAACAATTAAGTAATATTTAATGTTTAGCAACTAAAAATTATAGAATAGTAATAAAATTCCTTTAAAATATTATTTTTAAATTGCTAAAGAATAGAAGATTTTTTGGCACTATTTTCTTGAAATGACCGATTCGGTCATTTTTTAGATTGAGGGAATAATTTGGGCCGGGGGAATGAAAAGAATTGAATTTTTGGCGAAAATTTGGGCGGCAACGTAATATTGACCGCGTAATAACGACCGTATTGTAAGTACGCGGTCGGTATAAACCCTGCAATTTTAGTTAACATGTGCTTCTCCCCTTTTCCCCCTTTATCGTAATATTTTACCTGCTTATCCCCCCTTTTGCCCCTTTATCGTAATATTTTACCCAAACTCACATACTCACTATTCTCTGCATGTAACACCCCCAAATCCGGGGTTGGAGATCTGGGTTGTCACGGTCTTTGATTCCATTATAACACTTAACTTGTACCATAATTATCTACTTGCATGCTCATAAACCCACAATAATATACTCACACACAAACAATTATAGTCCCAGAGATGAAATTGAAATAAGCATAAGTTGTTAGATCCACAAGTTAAAGTTATTACCGACCCAAAAGATTATTTAAACAGTTTACAGTTCCTTGCCATTATATTACACAGTTATAATGATAAATGAGTCTTGATAACTAAAGGCTGGTAGTCCAGCTTATAGGTAATCTATACGTCCTCAGCTATGGCAGCTACTATCTCAGCCGGTAGACGCGGGACGCTTCCCACGGACTTGTGCTTTGTGCGCTTGAGAAGGGCCATCTTGCTTAGCTATTGTTGTATGATTCAGAAAATAAAGCAAGAGTGAGCAATACAGCTCACTGTAATATAATGAAATAAATTTGCGATGCAATTTATTGCTGTCATAAAATCTTTAAATCTTTAGTATGCATGCTTTTAATCAGGTATCAACAACTTCATTTGAGTCAAATTGTACGATATTTCAAAGTATAGCTACTTTTATAATTATTGAAACTATTTGTAAACAGTTATCTCAAAGTTTGGCTTTGTAACTCATAATGAAATGATATAGGTAATATAATATATTTATCCTTGTAAAAATATCTTTCCGAAATATTCCGGCCATATAATAAGCCAAAAATTTTTGTTGGTGTAACGCAAAGATAGTGTTACCCTTATATTTAAAATAATTTCTTTTTGTGAGGCCAATGAATACATAGCCATTGCCTTAAACGTTTCGCTTAAAGATAGAAGTTGTGAGATACTTCTTTTTCGAAAACGTAAATTTTGAACGCTCGA
>PHNY01049987.1:4133-19002 GCA_003724115.2 Anethum foeniculum
TGACAAGTTTCCTCAAGAATGGCTCAACTGTAGACAGGATTGCCTAGTATAGGTACTTAGCATAATTTTCAAGTCCTTTCCTGTATTTCTTGAGCTGTATTCAGTTTGACTTCAAATCTTTCAGAATTATGTATTTGAACTTTGAACATTCTTGACGAATACGAATTCCACTCAATAATTCTTCAAAAGATAACACTTGGATTTCCCTTCACAGATCACTGAAGCCTAGTGCAATTAGTCTGGTTCACAGACGACTAGTTCTGCTCTCAGGTCTTCGTATTATAAACTTTGCAAACCATTGTTGAGTTGGTATGACTTCTATAACTTTATTGCTTCATCCACTGAAATCCTGATCTGTNGTACATTGAACAAATGCTTATCCCTTGAACATGTAGTCTTCTAAGTTGTTGTTCTTCACAGAGGCTTGAACATATTAATGAACTTCTTTCCGTGATCCTGTAACAGACTTCAAGCTTCACTTCCATGTTTTGATTCTTTGTATTTGCCCTACAATTGATCTTCTGGATTCCTGTGCTTTATTGGTTTAATATTATTTGCCTGTTTCCTATCCTAGTTGAGTTATGTTACCTCTATTACATATTACGTTACATTATGCTTTACAGCTGCTAGAAGCTGTTGTGCTCAGATCTTGTGGATGAGGAACCAACTCCGAGACTATAGACTACTCTTGTCAAAGATTCCCATATTATGTGACAACACAAGTGCCATAGCAATCTCCAACAACCCGGTTGAGAACTCTAAGACAAAGCACATTGATATCAGGTATCATTTTATTAGAGAACATGTCACAAATGGTATTGTGGAATTATATTTTGTACCCACAGAGGAACATATTGCAGACATCTTCACTACATCGCTTGATGAATCCACTTTCTTAAAGCTGGTTGGTGAACTTGGGATGTTAAATCTTTCTAGTTAATCAACTAGAAGTCAATAACTGCAATCTGTCCCTAATGAATTCAAGTGTTGATCAATTTTAATATTTTTAGGACTCGTGAATTCATTTATCAATATTTAATTCTCGTAATTCAAATATTTATGTGCTTGTTCTTAGTTGAAAAATATTTAAGCACTTAAATATTCTCATTTTATTTGAAAGTGATTTATAATAAGGAAATTAGTATTATTACATAATTTCTGGAATTTAAATTACAAGTAAAATAAAAAGTAGCATAATTTAATTTAATAAAATTGGGATATTATCAATTTAATGATAATGATTGTGATTTTATGAATAAAATTCTGATATTCAAATCTTAGTGAATTTTTAAGTCATTCTTTATTTAAAAAATTCATTAAAGTTTGAATATTTAGTAGCACAACTGATTATTTAAAATAATCTATCAATAATTATTGATATTTTATGTAAATAATTATGGTATTTTACTATTCATTTGATAAATTAATTTGAATTGTATCATGAATTTATTGTGATAACAATTCCTTTTAATTGGAATGGAAAGTAAAAAGGGTCAAGTTATTTTTGGCTAAGTGCCAAAAGGCGACAGGGTTTATCAGCAGTCGCGTCTTGGCAAAACTTGGAAATACTTCTAAGTTAAAAAACCAAAAGGCGACAAGCTGAGTTGTCGCGCCTTGGAATTTCACTTGGAGTTTTTCTAAGTAAAATCCAAGAGGCGACAGGATTAGCTCAAGTCGCGTCCTGGCCTCCTGAGTTCTCTAAAGGCTCTCAGCCAAGAGGTGACATAGGCAAGTAGCTGACTGATGTCGCGCCTTAGCTGTTGTCGCCTCCTAGCCAGTGTCGAGGCCTGACTATTAACTGTTGTCGCGCTTTGCACTTGACAAATTTTTTTTCTAATCCTCAGTATATAAGCTGTCGCCTCTCTTTTTCTTAATCATTTTGCAGCAGCTATATATACAATACACACACACGCAGTCGCCTTTCGGTAAAAGAATTTTTCACTTGATTCAATCAGTAACCAAACTCTGTCAAAATTTAGTCAAATTCTGGTTTTGTAAAGCCCATAACAGCATCTTCCTTTTGATATAAACATCAATTGATTTGGTGGTGTTATTGATCTTATTCGAATTTGAGATCTAAAACTAAATTTGGACTTTGACCACATATTTGACAAAGGATTTGTTAGTGGGAAATTAATCTAAAAATATATTTGTGTTCCAAATCTCTCGTAGTATAACATACTGTAATTTGGTAAAGATCCGAGAAGTTTGGATTTTGGTGTTTTTATCGTATTTTTATTAATTGTGTTAATTGTGAAACTAGTCATTTTATTTAGTAAAAATTATCAATCACATTCTTTAAAAATGGATGATAATTTTGAAATTAAAAAGACTAATTTCGTGTCTATTTTTTCTAATGATTTTTCTAGAACTGCTCGTTTCTATAATTCGATTCGTTTCTTAAATGAAAATTCTAACGTTCTTGCTCTAACTGCTAAGACGATGTTAAATGTAAAAATGCTAGAGTATGTCCACAAGAACTCTACAGTGGCCAATATAGGCGAAAATTTGGGATTTCAATTTCAATTGGGTGGTGAAACAGTCAGAATTTTTGAGGATGATCTTAATGAATGCCTATAATTTCCCAGAAATGACTTCGTAGACGATCCAGATTCTGATGATCTTCTCAATTTTTTCACAAGGATAAAGGCTACTTTAGTCAATGGAAATATTCCAAGATATTTCTACAAAAAGCATATACCTAAGGAGTGGAACTTGTTCTTCACAATAATATCCTATATGTTCTCTCCAAAAGCAGGTGGATGGCATGGCTTATCTACACGTCTTCCTAAGATTTCACTTGTAGTTGCTCACAATCTGACCATCAACTTTGGTCATTTAATCATGGAAAAGATTCTGGAAAACCAAGTTGCAAGGGAAAATCATCCGGTGTACCCTAGATTCATCCAAATTGTGTTGAACAGAAAACTGTCAGCGATCAACTCTCACACTTTGGACACAACAATCTAGTGGAACCTCAAGAGATTCCCCTGAGGACTGCACTCATCTTTATCAATCAAGTCCCGTATCCTAACAATAATGGTAATAGGCATGTTGTTCGTCTAAATCAATATATGCAGGAAAGGTTTGTTATCATTGATCAACAGGTACAGGATGAGACTGCTGCTATTCAGGAACAAGAAGCAGATGATCAGGATGCTGAAGAAACAATGGCTGAAGCTGAAGAAGTAGCTGAGAAAAGAGAGCAAGAATCCATATAAATGAGACAAACCACTGAACATGCTCCTCAAGGAGAAGTGGAATCAAGTCTTGAACAGATCTTCGAAGAAGAAGCTCAAGAAAGAGTAGAAGAGAGAGAGAATGAGCCAGTGTTTCCCACTGAAGATGTATACATGCCATCCTTCTCTACAGGTAATGCACCAAACTCATCTGTAGCTTTCTTTGATAACTTGTTCACATTTCAAGAACTACACATAAACCCAACTTTCACACACTTGCTGACAGAAGGAATAGGAGAAGGCACTGAATCTGAAATGCCCCAGATCCAGAACCTACCTTTAGAGCCAAACACTGAAACAGATATAGCTATACCTCAGCCCCTAAAACGTAAGGAACCTATGTATGGTGAGGTAACTGAGGGAGAAACTGCCTTTAAGGCAGCAAACAAGGAAGGAGATCTGAGTAACCCTGTAGATATGCTTCCTTTGAAGAAAATTCGTATCCATACTGAGGCATCTACTGACCCCTTTTCATATTCCCAACAAGATGTACAGGTTGAAATGGCACATACACAGTTACTAGATTCATCTTCTCAAAAAGATGAATCTATCGAAATTCGCCAGTCAGCCATGGAATCTGAACGAGGGTCACCACCTGATCAACCACAAACTCTTATTGCACATAGTGAGGTTGCACACACAGGTGAAGAATTGACGGAAGTAGAAGGTTCAACTATTTTACGGTTATAATCTTCTGAAATTGCTTCATTGCCTTCACAGGTGTTAGGAAAAGGTGCTACAGTCACTGCCATTCATAGTGCAGAACCTACCTCCCCGAGATAAAAAAACTTTGGATGCATCTGCGGATAGGGGATCCGACATAGGTGCAGATCGGCAACCTATTGGCGATGAATAAGATTCAACTGGTCAGCCTAAGGGGAAAGTGTTGTCACCAACACTTGAGAGAACTGAGGAACATATTCCACATATGATGCCCTCGGTTACTCTCCCAGATATTCAAACTCTGGAAAAGTCATCTCAAGATGACAGGGAACATGCCTCGAGCGAGGATCAGGAATTGTGAACTCCCATTGCACCACTATTGACCTCCTTAAGGATGGCTACAGTGATTTCACATGCAGGTACCTCGGATGCTGGGAGCTTTGAGAGGAGTGAAACACATACCGTGAGGTTGAGTGACACCCTAACCCCAAAACCGAATGAAAGAGTGCTGAGAGAAACACAGCAAGACTTATAAGTGAGACACCCGCTACCCCAAATTCACCTTCAGTTGATATGTCAAAATTTGTGTCAGCATGTGATCTAGAAGCAATATTGGACGCCAGAGATCGTAAGTTTCTTGAAGTTCTGGAAACACGAGATCGAAAGTTTCATGTGCAACTAGCTATCACGAACTCTAAAATTGAAGAGCTTACCAAGAAGTGCACCTCAGCTGAGAAACAGATTGAAAGAATGAACATTAGACTGAGGGAAACAATGGACATAAGCAACTATAACTTAGCCGTTATTGGAGCAAGGTTGGCATTTGTGGAAGGTCAATAAGCTCAGATTCGGAAGGATAACACAACTGAGGGGGAGATGAAGGGAAGTATTAGTGGAGAGCAAGAAAAATGCAAGCAAGTACTAGCATCAGATGCTCCTGAGATTGTTAATGAAGTTGAAATGGAAGCAGAAATTGCGGCTGAAGCAGCTAAGAATCTTTCAGATCCTAAAGATGAAACTATTGAGTATATTCAAGGAGGAGAGATGAAAGGAGAAATGTCAGCTGAGCCAGTATTTTTGCCCAAGATTCTAGCAAAGGAAAAGGAAGCTGGGAATACTATCTGAAGTTTTACCTGAACTTCCAATCCAAGAACCAAGGGAGATGGAAGAAGGAGAAATGGAGGAAAGGTATGACCCAAGTCAATATGAACCTGAGTTTGAAGACATGGCTACTTATGAAGTAGGGTGCAAGACAGTCCCAAAAGGATTTTCTATGTACTAATAAAGAAATCTTCACTGTTGGTTGATTCTCTACACACTATGTCAAGTGTCATCTATCTTGAGAAACTTCTAGAAGCCCTGAATAATCCTCCTCCATCTAATGATTTAGAAACATCAGCAAGGGATGCACTGCAAGCAAGACTAAATTAAGTCAGATTTGGAAAGAAAACTTCATCAGAAGCCATACCAAGACAAGAATCACAAACTCCAGTGAAAAGAAAATTGAAGATAAAAAAGAAGCCTAATGATAAAGACAAGAAGCACAAGAAACAGAAGTCATCTCAGAATTAGTTCAGTCTAGAGGAACAAATCTGTATCTTGTACTTATCATGCAAAAAGAAATTTGGAAATGTATATATGATCTAGAATGCAATTAATATTATTTCCTGCTTTTCATATTCACTTTTTCTTGTTATCAGTTGAGTTATCCTTAGGAATTTGTTTGTCGAACTCTAACAATCAAATAAGGGGAGATTGTAAAGCATAAATGTAATATAATATGTAATAGAAGGATCATAACTCAACAAAGGATAAGAATCAGGAACATAATATTAATTACAAAGCACAGAAATCCAGAAGATCAACTGCAGGATAAATACAAAGAATCAAAACATGGAATTAAAACTTGAAATCTGTTGAAGAATCATGGAAAGAAGTTCATTCAAATATTCACACCTCTATGAAGAATAATATGTCAGAAGACTCCATGTTACAGAGAAATGAACTTGATTCAAAGTATTACAGGTCACAGGATTTCAGTGAATTGAAGCAATGAAGCAGCTTAAAGGCAAATCAACTTAAGGACCATAAAGAGATTAATATTTAATTTTTTTCGTGTTAGTCATCTATGAACCAGACCAGTGCACTAGGTGTCAACACTTCAAGAAAGGAAATATTGATCAACCAGTAGCAAAAACTTGAAGATAGGAAACTAAAGATGTTGTGACTTAGAATAAAGTTTTAAAGGAAATCAGGATGAAAAAGTTTTTAAGTCAAAGAAGCTTCAAGGAAGATCTCTGTCGCCTCTTGGATACTTCCTTGTCGCCTCTTGGTCAAAGACTAAGTTCTTGTCGCCTCCTAAACAACCAGTCATGGTGTCTGTCACCTCTTGGAGTTGTTTGGAAGGCTCATGTCGCTTCTTGAGGTCAAGAAAGTCATGCCTTGTCGCCTCTTGATTTCTGTCACCTCCAAGAACTTAACCAACTGCAAAGCATTGTGAAGCACTACATGTGGACTTGGTTTTTCCACGCGTAAAGTGAAATTGAAGTCTACACAAAACCAGCAGAATAAAATTCATTTCATTCATTCATCTTCTTCAGCTGCCAGCTACATTTTACGAGAGCTTCATTGAAGGCTATATCTTTTTAAAAGCTTGTAATTGTACTTTTATGCTGTCGAATTTATTGTAGCTAATCAATCTTGATTAGAGTGTAGCAAACTCAAGGTTTATATTAATAAAATGATATATTTCTCGAACTTGTTTGTGTTTGATTCAATTCCTTAACTCAACGAAGAACTATAAAAAAATTTGAATTATTTGTGAATATTGTATTCAACCCCCCTACAATACTTTGGGACCTAACAGATGTCAAAAGTGCTTTTTAGAAGGAGAATTAAAAGAGAAAGTCTACGTATGTCAACCTCCTGGTTTTGAAGATCCAAGATTTCCAGAACATATATTTCTTCTCCTAAAAGCACTATATGATTTGAAACAAGCTCCAAGAGCCTGATATGACACTTTACCTCAATTCTTGTTGGAAAATCACTTCATCAGAGGTACTGTTGATAAAATTCTTTTTTACAGGAATGCTAATGGGTCTTTTATACTTGTTCAAATCTATGTAGATCATATAATATTTGGCTCTACAGATGAAATTTTTTGCAAGAAGTTTACCAAACTCATGCAAAGCAAATATAAAATGAGCATGATGGATGAATTAACCTATTTCCTTGATTCACAAGTTAAACAAGTGAAAGATGGTATCTTTATAAGTCTAAAAAAATATATATTCATGATCTTTTAAAGAAATTTGAATTATTAGATAGATCTCCTGCCAAAACACCTCCATTGCCACTAAGCTTGAGATGAATATTAAGGAAAAGAAAGTGGACATTACAAGCTATAGAGGTATGGTTGGCTCTCTTTTATATTTAACTACTAGCATACCTGATATTATGTTCTCTACATGTCTTAAGCTATATTTCAGTTTGATCCTAGTAGCTATTAAGAAAATTTTCAGATATCTCAATGGAACACCAAACCTTAGCATTTGGTATCCTAGACAGTTTCGTTTTGATCTAATTGGCTATTAAGATGCAGATTATTCAGGTGGAAAAATTGACAAAAAAAATAAAACAGGCACCTACCAATTCATAGGAAACAAACTGGTCTCAAGGTTCAGCAAGAAGCATAATTCAATATCAACATCTACTATCTACTGCTGAAGCTGAATATATTGCAGCTGGAAGCTATTGTTCACAAATTCTATGGATGAGAAATAAACTATTTGTTTATGGAATAAAATTGGAGAAAATTTTAATCTTCTGTGACAACACCAGTGCTAATACCATAACTTAAAATCCAGTTCAACATTTAAGGACCAAGCACATAAACATAAAATATCATTTGGTATTGGGAACTTCAGTTAGTTTGTTCCTAGTGAAAAACAACTATCAGATTTATTTACCAAGCCATTGGATGAATCCACATTTTCAAGTTAATAAGTGAGTTAGGTACACTTAATTATGCATGATTATGTGATAAATCTGTCTATTTTTTATACAGCCATTTATGAGAATTAATTTTTCTTCAGAGATTTTATTTCTAAGAAAAAGATGTTATTTTTCCTAAGTCAAAATAACCATATCAACAAATAATTTTAACAGTTGATGGTCAATGATCATCAATGGATATTAATGTGAATTTCATGCTCTCGCTAATTTTATTTAACTCAATACAATAAAATTTCAACGGATAAATTTATATGTTATATGCCATTGCATGCAATTCTCTTCATTTTATCTTGTGAGATTAACATGGTGATAGGCTGCACATTAACTAGTTAGTGGAGTAGTCCGAATCTATCTCATAGTCATTTAATTTATAATTAATTTCTACTGGTTTTGGTAAATTGTAAAATACTATTTTAATTGACCATTGAGATTCACAACTGATACCATTCCACGCTTATAAATACCGGCCTAAGTACAACCCGTTCTTCTCACTTTTCTTAAAACTTTACTCCCTAAAAATATTTCAGATTAATGATCTAAGACGTGGAGAACAACAAGTTGTATTTCAAAGGGATGATTTTCTACGGGCCTGACACATTTGCTGATATCTTAGTGGTGCTGCAACGCGTCCAAGCGACCATAGAGCGCACGAAAGGGCGTCAGGCACCGGAGGCCAAGCAACAGAAGAAGCCAGGAGATGATGGAAAGGGCACTCGGGGTGGATCTTCATTAAATGCAGCTACTAGGGTTTAGGCTCTAGAGGTTAGGTGCCAGTAGCATTTGATTTAAGTTTTTTTTAATCAAAAATATGAACTTATGTAATAATTTTTTTATATGAATGAAAATTTTTCATTCCAGTAAATGTTCTTGAGTTCTATATTCTGATTTTACCTGGATGACTGAATGAGAATGCTTGAATGTTCATGACTGAATGTGGTAGTTTAGAAATAAGATCAAACCTGATTCACAACAGCTAATAATTATTTTTATTTCACTTCTTTAATTAATTCAAGCTAGGTCCTGGTCTCGGGCACAAGGTTGCCAGTTCCAATGGCAACCTTCACATCAAAACGAGAATTTTAACTTGCCTTGCCTATTTTGTTCAGTTCTTCTGCATTAAACAAGTGCCACAAACAAGTAACCTAAACAATCACCTACACCTGACTTGTGTATTTTTAACTTTTTATTATTATATTTTAAATTTTATTAAAAAAATAAAATCTGTAAAGCTAAGAAGAAATTAAATTATTTTTACAAAATATTAGTTATAATTTTAAATAATTGTTTTTTTTAAAAAAAACTAAAGTTAAAATATTAGTGTTTGTATAAAATATATAATAATTAAAATGAGTTTAAAATTATAAAAAAAAGATGTTTTGTAGTACGTGTTCATCATCTTAAAATAAATAATTTATTCAATTTTTCTCTATAGGAAGCTTTTGAAAAATTTTATTTCAGAAACTAATATGTATAGTAAACATTAGTTTACTCTGAAAAAACCTGCAAATCTTCTTATAAAACTAAACTAAACATATATTAATTATTCTTCATCACAAAACTATTATTTTTACATTCCTTTTAAATAATTTCTTTGTTAAATATTATAAGTGAAGTTTTGAACAAAAAAAAATATTTAATATTTAATGATATACCCTGTTCCTTCTTACATTCAAAATTTTAATTTTTTGTAACAAAATTTAAAATTTTAATTATAATTAAAAGTTGAAATTTAGGTGATGTTAAAAAATACTAGGGACAATTAGTGAACACACGTAAATTCAAGATAAGTATATGCATAACATACATGTTTACATACATGTAAATAGTAGCTTATTCATTTTTTTAATAGAAGTAATTTTTGAAAAATTTAATGTTAAAAATTAATATTCATAAAAATAAGAAGTGTGGCAAGTTAAAATCCTCCTTTTAATCAGACAAATAAGCTGCTAGTTGCCGGGGAACAAAACACGTGAAGCTAATACTCAACAGTTTTGCTGTTTATGTTTTCAAGCAGTAGATTTGAATTATCACTCTTCTAGTCCGTCAGAATCTTTAATTTATTAAGAATTTCTCAGATTAATTTATTAAGAATTTCTCAGAATATTATTTTGAGAAAGTATTAATTTTGCCTTAGTCACAATTATACTCTTATCAGTTGTTAGTCTTAATATTTTAAATAATTTATTGTAGCAACGGCTAAACTCTTGAATGCATCAATGGTTATTTCTATTTAGCCGTTGATATGTTTACTATATAGCAGCTGTTGATTTTTTTTTAAAATCTAGCAGTTACTCAATACTAATTTATCCATCAATTTATGTGCACAAACGTGAATCTATTAGGGTAACTTCTTTATTATTTTTCATTGTGAACAGTTATTCTTTTTCACTAAATTGATAATTGCTTTTAAACTTATACACAGCTGCATATCCCATAACTTCCGATCTACATTTGGAATATTCAGCTACAATAAGATCTTCTTTCCTTCTCTCTAGTCCTTAAGCAAAACTCTCAAATTCAATTTTCTCCCTAAGCAAGAATGTCGCCTGTTGTCAAGTTTAACTCAAGCGTAGGATATATCTTCGAGAAGAACGATTTTGTTGCACTGGTAGACAAAGTGTGCGCCACTGCATATGACATGTCATGATGGACTTCATCAGAAATTGCAAACTCTTCTATGTTATGCTTACAGCTTCAACAATTTACTATGAGATTGTTGAGGAGATGTGGACTTCTGTTACATAAACATGGTACTCTCCTTTACAATCAAAGGTGTATCTTACTCAGTTAATAATGATGCTATGGCTGCATGAGAACACCTGTTCTAGTAAATCTAACTTTGTGTTGCCATATGCATAAATCCATGAGTTATGCACTAGAAACAGATAATTTAGGTAGAATTGGTAGAAAGGGACTTACGAAAGAATGGAGTTTTCTTTATGATGTTTTTATCAAAGTATTCTTTGGAAAAATATGTAATTTTGATGCTGTAACATCATCCATGCTTGACATGCTTCTCAGTGACTAGTAATATCCCTTAAGTTTGGAATAATAAAAAAAAGAACTAAAAATTGAATTAGAATAATAAGTTTGAAATATGGAGTGGATTTTAAATTTGGATAACTAGTAAATTAATAATTAGAATTTTAAAATACCAATTATTGGATTATCTTTAATTTAGATAATTATATTAGTTAGAAAATTTTAGAAATCTTTTTATAAGGATAAAATTTGTTTAGTTATGGAAAGAAGTGTAAAATTGATTTAGAAAATCGATATCTTTTTTATTTTAGGTATTTGTGTGTCACATATTTTAATTTTAGAAATTACTGGGAGAGGTTGTAAACTAAGTTTTAATATTTCCTAGTTGAGATTTGGGTTTTGTATGCCTATATAAGAATCCCTTTAGAATACGAATAAGTCGTACATGTATGTTTTCTTCTTCTTTTCGATCTTGAAAATTATGTGATGGTGACATATCTTGATTTCTTTTTCTGTTCCATGTCTATATGATGTATATATTCTAATGTTCTTATTTGTTTATGCTAATTTTCGTACATGGCAGTCTCTGATTTTCAGTTCTGTTGTAAAATTTGTGGTAAATTGAAAAATGATCGTATTTCGTTGATTCTGGACATTCTGGAAAGATCGTTTTGTCATCTACGATTGTTTTTGAAATTCCGAGTATAAGAGACCCCAAAATTGAATTCTTCTTACCATTTAGGTCGAGGGTAATCTTTCGCATGTTATAAAATTTATTATAAATTCATCAAAAGTTTAAAAAATACTCATGATACCTATATGGAAACCTTGTGACATCCTATTTGCTTTTAGTCATGCCCATTAAATAATTTGTTGGTCTCTATTGTCTAAAAAGATTTACAAGGATTCTGACCTGTTGATAATTTTCTACTGATTTCTTATATGTTAAAAAATTGATATCTCCTTCATTATTTGTTTGATTTTTGTAATCTTTACCATTCTGGAATCCTTATTGAATATGATTTAACTCTTCAGTTAATAATTTTCTCATATTCAGATTTTATCTGTTGTTAATATTAGAATTTATAAACGTGTGTATTGTTGTCTGTCTTGTTTAGTTATTGAATTGTATTGTTTGTTAATATTTAAGTATGCTTAGTTTATTTGTAAATTTGAAAAGGGTGCAATATTTAATTGTTCATTTTTTGTTAAATATTATTTAGGAGTGATCGTGGATTAAAAATGATTCGTTGTTTGGCCGCTTTTGAAGTAAGTACTCTTTGACTTACTTTTATTTTCGGAAGAGATTTAGATATCGTGATTTTCAATTTTCGTATAAGATATAAGAATTCTGTTTCGAACTGTGTAAGATATAAGATACGAGAATCTTTGGAAACTCAGTCTCTATGTTTCGAACCCGTTCGTAATTTACGTTATAGTTCCGGAACTAACCTTAGATGCCCTTAGTAGCCGCACAAGTGTGCACTTTTAAATACCTATTAAGGGCCCGTAATTATTGAACTTTAGAAACCGGTCACTGGCAAAGTGCGGCAAAAGAATAAGAATAAGAATAAGATGCCGGTCACTGGCAAAGTGTGGCCGTAGAGCACGACTGTGGTATTTATAAGAATTTCATTTCTATTTTAAATTCTGTATTTTTGCAAATATTAAACTTTGGGTAAAATTTGTTTACGAAAATATTTTGTAACTTATTATCATTTTTCTAAAAAATTGTTTTGTCAAAAACGCCCATTGATTTTCGAGAATTTTTGTAAGTCAATCTGTTACTTGCTGAGCAGTCTAGCTCAATCTTTTATAATATTACAGGTTTGTACAATGTGGAACTTTGAGATTAAATATGTGAACTTGTGAACTGTGCTATGTGATTTATTGCAATTTATTGCATAAAATTTATCGTGTTTTTACAATAAAATTTGTTTAGTGTAAGATATTGATTATTTGAATTTGTGGAGCTGCGTCTCTATTTTTATGATTTTGATTTAGTGAATTTGACCGCTGCTTTGACTTTCATGTAATTTTTGATATATTAAATAGAGAATTTATTTTTATTTTAGTTTTGATTTAAAATTAATAATTCTAATAATTATAATATTAAATTATTAATAATATAAATTTATATCAACTTAAAAATTTTATCTCTCTACAACGAGAAATATTCTCTAATTAAATTATTTGCAATGGGTTGCTCTGTGGACTAATTTAATTTGTTGTAAAATTTTATTTAAAATATACCAAGGTAATTTAATCTAGACAAATCTCAAACGAAAGTATTTTATTATTAAAAATTTAAAGAATAAATATAAATTATAAAACATAAATTATAAAATTATAAAATTTGAAATGTAATCAGTGCATCATACGATTGTATTTAGAGCCAGCAATTTCGTACATGACACGAAGTTTTCGTGTTTGTATTTACCTTTTCGAT
Organism: Anethum foeniculum; assembly: GCA_003724115.2. Taxonomy (NCBI): domain Eukaryota; kingdom Viridiplantae; phylum Streptophyta; class Magnoliopsida; order Apiales; family Apiaceae; genus Anethum; species Anethum foeniculum. Next base: position 17,481 of record PHNY01049987.1, read on the forward strand.
ACACGAACATGGAAGTACACGAACATGAAATTACATGGATGAATTTTTTGTTTTGGGTTTACCCTTGGTACGGGACATGAAACGAAAATACACATAATAAATAAATATTTAACTAAATATTTCAAAATTATATAAATACATATTATAAATAAATATTAAATGCATAACTCTTACAAAAAGTAAATACAAAATAGTTTCAAATTTTAGTTTAATAAGATTTGACCACACTTGACTCTTTAGGACTTATTGACTTATGGCTCGAATTTTAAAAAATTAATATTAAAATATTTTTATAAATTTATTGTTATATATATTTTTTTAAAAATTACACGAAACACGACATGAAGCATACACGAAAAGAAGATATACGGACGCGAAACCAATAGAATCCTTATCGGGTCGGGTTCCGGTTTAGCATTCATGTATACAAAAGTATAAAAAATGAACGAATTGTCACGTTTAGTTGTATTCTATAAATGCAAAACAGCATGTTCATCAAAAGAAGATGCACTACAAGAAAATAAGGCTAAATACAACCGCACAAATTCAACCAGTGTTAAATTCGACCGCGTTCTGTCAAATTTAAGGGTACGGCTAAATTCAACCGAATGCGATTACATATAAATATGGTCGTATTTATCCGGTCAAATTAACTACTAAATTCAACCAAATAAATACGACCGTATTTATATGCGACCGTATTCAGTTGAATTTAGTCGTGCCCTAAAATTCGACCGAATGCGGTCGAATTTAGCCTTGCCAAAAAAGTGGAGGGAATTTTCCCGCCAGTGAATTTATTTGGCACTCCTAAATTCAACTGATTTCGGTCGAATTTGGTATTTGAAAATGGTGGAAAATTTCCTGCCCTTTTAGAAATTTTCGATGCAAATATGGAGGGAAATTTCTTGCCCTTTAAAAATTATGTTTCAACAGAAATAGATTGTATTTATCTAACATGACCGCATTCATTTGTGTTTAGTATTTTCGGAATTTTAAATTATTTTTTAAAATTATTTAAATGTGAATGAATATTCTGAAAAATATGTACATATACCATACTAACATTCATCACAACTACAAATTTATTTCCTACAAAAATATATATGATAAGAAAACTTTAATTTTATTTAATATTTTCCCAACATATATATATATATATATAATTAAAAAAATTACGAAAAAATTATTCCAGTCCGTCGTCTACATGCTACATTCACTATTTTTTTTGAAAAATTATTAGTGAGCGAATAATAAAACTATTCTTAAATAGTGCTACATTATAGTACATGCTTTTTTTTTTTAATCAAATCGTACTTGCATTACTCAAATAATATCCGAAGCCAATACATGATTAATAAACTCGGGTGGATCTACGACCCACCACTACAAGAAACAGTGCAATAGACATCGTTTTAAAACATTACCGTTGTCTAATCTAAATTTTTAAAAATTAAAAAAACAGCTACAGACAAGTAGACATCGCTTTAAACATAACCGCTGTCTAATCTAAATTTTTAAAAAA